>JAZKJV010005737.1:1800000-1974064 GCA_037367405.1 Ottelia alismoides
TGTATTTATTTAATTTATTTTTATTGACTTTTGTTTTAAAAAATTAACAAAGCCTTTGCAAAATGTTATAATCATTAAAAATTACAAAATCAAAAATATAAAAAATATAAAAATTAAAATTCATAAAAAAATAAAGACAAAAATCTCACAAAAGCCAAGAGTAGTATGCATAGAATTTCCTCATTATTTTATCATTTTAATTTGAAATAAATAACCCTCTGGATTTGTTTATCCTCTCTGAGTTCGACCCTATACTCTATATAGGTAAATTAAATAGCAAAATTCACATGTTGACATTTCTTTATGTTATATTTTATTTTGTCATGAGTATTCGTAAATATCTTTTGGTTGACGCTTCTTTGGGTTGCGACGAAATTTTCACATTGTCAGCAATTCCACTAAATAAAAATCTATGAAAGTAGTGTTCAACAAATGGTGTTATTATCGGTGATGAAGAATATGAATGATTTGGCTCAACGACTTAATGACCTAACCACTACAAGGACTTTGATCCTAGCATAGATAGAAGCTAATCCTGACAACTTTAGATGTAGGGAGCATGTAGCTCATATCCCACTGACCCTCGAGATCGGTACGACTTTTGATTTTACTTTTTTATCTGACACCATTCATCTCTGGAGTTGTAGGAGATTGCAGCCACCCACACAGTAGTTGGGATTGGGGAGAGATACTGAGAGAGCTTCACCATCTTCATCATCTTCTTCATCAGTGGAGCAATGATCTAGTGTAGTAGAGCCAGATCTTGGAGTTTCACCATCACCACAACATTCTTCAACAATATTATTCAGAAAAATCCAAAAAGAAAATAAAGAAAGATGCAGTGTCGAGTCAGCCATGAAGGAGAACACATCCATCATGGAGTCTTATCTATACCAGCAAACAAAGTAGCCCGTCCTATTTTTCCTGTTGTTCCTTCTATTCCTGTAGTGGATAACATTGTACATACTGAATCTGGTTGTCCTTATGTACATGATGATTCTATTTTGAATAAGAGAAATGAGCAGTTTGATGTTTCTCATGATTTTGTTCCATTTCCTTCTACTTTGAATAAAATCAAAAAAAAATCAAAAATTAAAAAATAACACTATCTGATCCTAGAGTGGTAGAAATCCTTCAGAATATCTTTTTAGAGATGCCACTCCTTAAGACCATGGAGTAGATTCCTGCAGTCAAAAGGGGGATGAATGAATCATGTACTTAAAAATGTCAACCAAGGCAGGACATATGAAAGAGAATAGAGAAGCAGAATTTGACCATGGCCATAGTTCATTCCATTAACAACCTCCTGCGTAAAAAGAAAGATAAGGGAGCACCTCAAATCTGTTGCCACATCTTTAATCAACAATTTCATCGTAGTCTTCTCAATAGTAGATCCTCCATTAATCTCATGCCATCCTCGCAACTCATTGACTTTGGGTTGGGGCCTCTTAGATCCACTAGGATCATACTTCAGTCTGTTGATCGATGGATCAAGAGACCAAGAGGCATTTTGGAGGGTGTTATTGTAACGGTGCAAGGAATGAGATTCCCTATTGATTTTGTTGTCATGGATATGGACACCTCTACACTGTTACTCCATACCCTTAATCATACTTGGTTGGCCATTCCTTTGAATGGAAGAAGAAGTAGTTGATTATGGTATTGGAGAAATCATCTTTCACTACCACAGTGATAAGGTGAAGATTGGGACGATCCTTGATCCGAGGCCATCACTGCCACCAGCAGCAGCATATGAGAGAGAGCCAGTTACACTAGATTCTGAGGACTGTAATTTTCTTGTAGAGTTTTGAGAGACATATCTTTTCATATATTTCATGGACACCCGGGAGTTCCTTTATTAGAAGGACCTTCTGGAAAGCACTGTCACCTTGAGTTCCCTTATTTATCATTCTGAGTTGTCAGTTGAATGGCAGTTTGAGCTGTAATTTACTGATCATTCTGAGTTTTCGAAGGTAGGTTCTGAGATTCCTGAAACACATTCTTCTTCTGAGATTATTGATGAGATACTTCCTACTGAGATTTTTGAGATATTTGTTGAAAATACTATTGAGCCATTCCTTTCTGAGTAGAGATCATTCATTGCAGACCTTTTTGAGATTTTACTTGCTTACCCTACAGTAGCCAAGGTGGACAGTACATACAGTGTAGATAAGATACCTTCTACCAGTGCAGTTGCAGAGGTTACACGGAGCATATTTGGACCCCACCTGAGCTTAAGTCTTTACCATCAACGCTGAAGTATGCCTTCCTTGCGGGTTCCCCCTAAATGTTTCCGGTCATCATCAGTTTGCAATTGACCAACGATCAGGAATCTCGCTTGCTAGAGGTTTTTGAGAGAAACCGTAAAGTCATTGGCTTGAATATTTCAGATCTCTGTAGGATTAGTCCAGCTTTGTGCTCACACCGCATCTACGTAGAGGATGACAACAAGGCATCCTGTGAGTGTCAGCGTCATCTAAATCTTACAAGTAGGTCAGCCAGTTGCATGTGGTCGCGAAGAAATCTCGGATTACTATCATGATGAATGACCTTGGTGAGGAGATTCTGACCCATGTACCCACTTCATGGTGTGTCTGTGTAGATTACTGACACCTAAATTTAGCTACCTAGAAAGATCACTTTCCACTGCCTTTTATTGATCAAATTATCGAGAAGTTGGTAGGGAAAGAGTTCTTTTGTTTCTTATATGGGTACTCGAGGCATAACTAGGTTGCAATCGCTCTTTAGGATCAGGAGAAAACTACTTTTACTTGTCTATTTGGTGCCTACGTCTTTATTCAGATGCCCTTGGATTGTGTAATGCCCATGCTACATTCCAAAGGTTTATATTGGTCATTTTTTGCCGACATGCTAGGTAGTTTCCTCGAGGTCTTCATGGATCATTTCTCAATCTACAGGAATAGTTTTTACTTATGTCTTAATCATTTAGACTGAGTACTTCAGCATTGCAATGAGGTAAACTTAGTGCTCTCGTGGGAGAAGAGTCACTTTATGGTGACTAGTGGAATTGTAATAGGCCATTATCATATCCAAACATGTTATGGAGGTTGACCCAGTTAAGATTGATGTGATCAAGCTAGAGCCATCCCAGAATTTGGGGCAATTGAGGTCATTTCTTGGACACGTTGGATTTTATAGGCGATTTATTAAGGACTTCAACAAGATTGCTATACCTTTGACTGGGCTTATATGCAAGGAGAGTGAATTCATTGTCGATGGGAAAGTCCTCATTGCCTTCCAACAGATGAAAGAGATCGTTACTAGTGCTCCTGTCCTACAACCACCTGATTGGTCTCTCCCCTTTGAGATCATGACGGATATGTCAGATTTTTCAGTTGGGGTTGTTTAAGGGTAGAGAAGGGATGGGATACCGTTTGCTATACACTATGCTAGCAAGACTCTGCATGAAGAATAACATAATTATAGAGTTATAGAGAAGGAGACGTTAGAAGTGGTGTTCGCATTAGAGAAATTCAGATCTTACCTCCTTGGTTCACATGTCATTGTATACACGGATTACACTGTCATACGATACTTACAGGTAAGGATGCCAAACAACATCTTATTAGATGGATCCTTCTTCTCCAGGAGTTTGATTTAGAGATTCAATATAAACCTGGAGAAAAGAATGTTGTGGCAGATCACCTTTCCCGTATCACAAATGCAGAATCCTCTGAACAGATCACACTCCCCATTTCAGAGACCTTTCCAGATGAGAACATTTTGTCTGTGGCCTCACTCCCATGGTATGTTGATGTTGTGAACTATGTTATCTCTAATAAAGTTCCACAATATTGTCCCAAGCATAAGGTAAACATATTTTTGTCCGAGATTCATTATTACTAATGGGAGGATTTGTACCTATTTTGTGAGAGTGCGGATTGTATCTGGAGAAGGTGCATTCCTCAGGAGGAATTCCAGTGTGATTGAGCATTGTCACAAATTAGAGTTTGGTGGGCATCATTTGGGGAAGCGCATGGCAGCTAACGTTCTACAAAGCGGCCTATGGTGGCCAACTATATTTAAGGATGCTACAGATTATGTTTGAGGTTGTACTGACTGTCAAAAAATGGTAGGAACCATTAGTACAAAGATATGATGCCCCTGAGATATATCCAGATTTAAGATGTGTTTGATGCTTGTGGCATAGGCTTCATGGGCCAATTTCTTGTCAGTCAGGGTTTTCAGTACATCCTGCTTATCGTGGATTATGATAGTCGTTAGGTGGAGGTTATACCCACCCGAGCCGTTGATAGTCGTATAGTTTGTTCCTTTCTCAAGAACCACATTATTGCACAGTTCGGGATCCCCAAGATACTCATTTCAGATGGGGAAGTAATTTCATTAATCGAGAGGTCAAGAAGCTTGTGAAGTAATACACCATTGAGCACATAGTCGTGTCTCTTACCACCCACAAACTAGTGGTTAGGTTGAGATTTCAAATAGGGAGATAAGAAGATATTACGCAAACTTGTACGTCCAAATACGAAAGAACATGTCCTAGATGCTTCACTCAGTTCTATGGGCTTATCGGATGGGGTACAAGTCTCCGTTGGTTATGTATACCTACTGATTGGTTTATGGAAATCATTGTCACTTGCTAGTTGAATTAATGCACAAATCATTATGGGAACTCCATGTATGTAGTTTTGATTATGAGAAAGTAGGATAGAATAGGAAGTTGGATCTGAACGGATTGTTGGAATTCTGAGATATGGCATAGGACAACTCACTTATGTAAGAATAAAGTCAAGCGTTGGCATGATAAATACATTATAAGGAAGATATTCTCCCTTGATCAGAAAGTCTGGTTGTTTGATGCGAATTGAAGTTGTTCTCCGGCAAATTGAAAAGCAAATGGTTAGGACCATTTATTGTGAGAATTGTGCATGACAATAGTACTATTGTCATATCTGTGTTGTCATCTGACACACATCCATTTGTTGTGAAAAGACAGTCGCTAAAGCCATATATAGATCATGATTCATTCTTGCCTGTGGTTGATTCCATATCTATACTATCAAATGATGATTTCTTGATATTCTTTATGTCTGATACCTGAGCTGTTATTCTCTTATATATATCCTTTCTTTCTATTCTTTCTTCTTTTGTTTTTATTGTTCACCTCTATCCCATGTATGTGTGTGTTATAATTAGATGTACTTTATCCTAAGTACATGGGAGGTGAATGACTTGAGTTTTTCCATTTTCGTTCTGTTTCATCACTCATGTTGTTTCTTATACTTAAGGTTACATTACACTGAGTATAGGAGTAATCTCGTTCATTCATCCTCTTTCGTGTTTTTTTCTTTTTACTTCTTATGTTCTCTCACGTGTCCTTCAACTGGTTGATATTCTTTATCTAAATTTAGGGATCTTTAACCCTAGGTATAGGGGGCCAAGTTGAGTTGTTTAGTTTATTCATTCTTTTCCTTGGTTCTCCCCACGTGTACAATCTTCTATACCTAGGATTATTTCATCCTAAATATAGGGGGGATTACTGACTTCTCTTCTTTTCTTTTTATTCTTTGAGTTGTTATTGTATAGATTCTTTTCACTTTCTATATTTAAAATGAATTATGTCTTCCTTTGTAGCTCATTGGTCACTACATGGACATAGTTCAAGCTATGTATAAGGAGTGTCGTACTCGTGTTTTTTTGGTAATAATATGGCTATTACTTAAAAATGGTTTTGCAAAATTATCTGTAAAATGATTTTGAAAAATCTTTTGTAAAACTTTTTGTAATAAAAACTTTTGTAAAATTGTTTTTAAATTATTTGTAAAAATTTTTGTAATTTCTTTTGTAAAATTTTTTTTGTATAAATCCTTGTAATTTTTTTTGTAAAACTGTTTTGTTTATAAAAGATTTGTAAATTATTTTTGTATCAAAATTATGTATCTTATACAAAAAGATTGTAGATTTTTTTTGAAAGTAAAATACTGGCAAAAACCTGTTTGTAAACTTGTTTGTAAAATGATTTGTAGAAATGAATGTAAAATAATTTGCAAAACATTTGTAAAATTTTGTAAAACTCTTTGTAAAATATTTTGTAAAATGTTTCTAAATCTTTTGTGAAATGTTTTAAAAAGGTTCGCAATTTTTTTTATAAAACTATTTTGTCATGTGGGATATACGTTATGTGATTTATTTGTTTTTTGTAATATCCTTGTGTGTATAAAAACCATACTCAATCATCCTCATGTAAATAAAATTCACTGTTATAAATAAAATCTTATTGTAAAATCTTGTACAAAAATTGCATAATCCTTGTACATATACTTGAATATATTCCATGTAAACACATTCAATCTACTAACTCTTTTATTTATTAAAAAATGTGTATGTTTAAAATCCATAAAAAAATTGCAAAATTATTTGAAAACTTTTTCACAATATTGTTCTTTTATTTTCTTTTCTTTTGAAAAAATGTGTTTTGTATATATTTCTTGCATTTGCATGTGCATTTTTTAGAATAGTTTTGACATTTAAACTAGTATGGAATAAATCTGAAGAATAGAGCTTAGTTAAGAGCTTAATCTACTTAAATCACCAGAACCTTATAGGAACTGGAATTGAGATTCTTCAAGTCTACAGATTTAATTCTTTGGCAACCAAAAGCACACACGCATGGCTCTTGTTGATAATGACCTAGCTTGCACACCTACACTTACACTTTGCTCACCTCAGTCGAGGGAGTAAAGGGATGGATTGGTCAGCATGAGACATATGCTAATGGAAGCATTGGAAGTCACACCTTTGTGTCCATTGTACCCCAATCCAGTCCACTAGTGACGAGGACTAACGACAGAATGTTTTGGGTTGCAATAAAGCTTCAAAGGGGGATAATCTACTGGCTCAAGAGGAAATAACTCCTTATATACATGGTGCACCTTTGTAAATATTAAAAAAAGGAGATAAAAAATCTCTCTCTCATCATAAGCAAGGTTGATGCCTCAAAGTTAGATATTTGTGAGCCTTTAGCAGATGACTTTGCTACACCAGTCAAGCATCCTAGGATATGTATCTACACTGGTTACTGTCCATTTTTTTCTCCACCTCCTTCTCTTAAGTAGGTTGCACTTGAACTTAGAAGGGAATACCCCGCTGCTCGAGAAAAGAGTTATTGGATTAGGGAATTAGGTCACCATGTTCGAGAAGACTCACATTTACTACTTCAGTCGAGGAGAGCTACATATCACTTACACTGTACAAGATAGATTCATAGTCATAACGGTTTGCATATGAGTTGACTTATTCTGACACAGCTATTAAGGAGACTTGATCAGAGTTGTGGGGTTTATAGAGGCTGTTGAATGTCAAGTCCATTTCCCACTAAGGTTCCGCCCAAACTAATAATCCAAATGTCTGATTGAGCTTCATACTTTAATTCTATGAAGATAACTTTAATAATCAACATTGTTCTGAGTTCTTTATTTTTCCTTTTTCCTTTTTCTTTTTCTTTTAGTCACTTATTCTTCAAATAAGTGTTTTCTAAGATACTAGCAAAGATAAAGCACGGGGGGATGGTGAATATGCATTCCATTATCTTTATTCATCTATTTTAGCTTAAAATCCTTTTTCAAACACATGTAAATATCAATAAATATCTCATTTTACTAGCCATAATTCTTATATAAATATTATTTATTTATCTATATTTTAACCTAAAATTAAGAAAAAAGAAATAAAGAAAAAATAAAGAAAATCAAAGATTATATATGTAATAGATACATGCTGACTCTGACCTTGAGGAAGGCTAAAACTTGACCTGATCGATCAGGAATAAAGTAGAGGGAGATAAGGCCTAAATTCCAGAAATTATTGTATATAATACATATTCTTTACTATGTTTTGTTATACCCAAACTCAATCCAGATAAAATTATTTTCTTCTTGAAACTTGTACATACAAATCTTTTGTAAATAATAAAAATAATTGCAAGAGCAATCATTGTACATTTGTAAAATACAACACTTGAAAAGCCACAAAGCTCACTTGTCAAATCAATATCTTCTCCACCAAAACTCAAAATTAATTAAACTCACCTTCATTGCACTCCAAATTAAATAATCGTTAAAATGGAGGTGATTTCATAATAAAATCAGAGTTAAGGTGTGAAATGTGACTTTTTGGGGTATTGTTGTATATTATACCTATGTATATAAATTGTATATTTATTTATTTGTATATTTATAAATATTGTATTTATAAATATTTGTATATATTGTATTTAACTCATATAAAATTAAAATAAAAATTACAAAACCAAAAATCAGTAACAATAAAATATTGTATACATTGTAAATGTATCACTATGTATATTGTAAGATACTACTATTAATTTACCCTAATAAATTAATTTACAAATAGAAAAAAATATAAATTAATCCTTGTAGAGTATTGTAAATTAATACATTATTAAATTATGCACATGTTTGTTAAATTATTAAACTAAAAATCAAGGTACTGTAAATGTAGGTATATATACTTGTAAATAACACATTTTATTTATTTTCACACCTGTATATATCTTATTTAATTCATTACAAATCACCAAAAATAAGATAATGAAATTATTAATTTTTTCTCTTCATGTTATTTTTTAATTTAAATTCATTTCCTATTTTATTTACATTTATTTCTCATTTTATCCCTTTTTCATCACGTAGTTGCGCGTGCGTTGATTAGCTGAACTCGGGTCTGTTGACCTACGTCAACTCCTTTTCCTCACCACTTTCCACGTTTCTTGCGCGCCGACCATTCTTCTTCCCATTTTCTCGCACATTCTGATCATCAACGCTCCCCACTTTCTTCCCCAATATTTTAGCTCGATCAACCCTCTCCATCTCCTCCTCATTAGTTCTCTCCTCCCCACCTCAAATTATGTGCATTTTGAATTCAAAGTCTTGCTAGAGCAAGGGCCTATTTATACATACATATCTTCATCTGCTCCAGTTGATCCATTTTTTTAGCAATTCCATGCCTGAGATTGGCTTTTGAGTGAGACGCAGTGACAAGTATCTCCTCTTCGATCGTGAGTGTGTGTGAGTTGCTCGAAGACGAGATCCAGCTACGTCGCTAGACTTGCTCCGCCAACATCGAAGCTTCTCTATTCTAGCAACAGATCGAGGTGAAGACCCACCATATTCATCCTTAGCTATTTGTAGGTTAATTCATTTGATTTTACTTTGCACTATGAATATACAGAATAAAATGCATTGGCATTTTGTACAGATGTAAAAGTACCTTATTGCTCCAATTAGTTGTCTATTGCATCTTAACTCTATTTTAATTTAAACACCTTCACTTTTAGAGATAATTGAATTTGAAATACAATGGACGTGTGTTTCGTTCATTTTGAGATCATGTTGATAAGAAATTGATTAATGATGTTTTCTTTGCAACTTTTTCAACTGAGTGTACTGAGTGGCATGTGCTTGATTTATTTTTGCCAATAATTTTATTATTTTCTGTACATTACTATGTACAAGTTTGATATTGAACACATTTTACTTGGAGTGTTTAGGATGATAAATAAAATACTAAAAGTTTGAGCTATGTACACAATACATTGTACTTAGATTTTTAGGGTATTCTTGGTATTTTTTACATTATTTCACCCTATCTTGCCCTAGTTCATTCCTGGTTGAGCTAGTCTATACATGACTTGGTCTCAGGGTTCAGGGTCAATCGGTATCATAGACACTTCCTTTATTTTTCTTTTCTTTCTTTTATTCTTATATTTTGGGTTTAAATACAAGTATTGATATATTATTTATAGATCAATGTGATGATGTTGAGTAATTCGAGGTAGTGATATTTACATGTATTTTAATAGGGATTTTAAGTTAATATGACAGGATAAAGGTGAATGAATGTAAACTAATCATCCCCCAGTACTTAACTTTGCTAGTCCATAGCAAACACTAAATACCAGAATAAGTGTTGTAAAGAAAATAATGAAAAGAAAAAGAAAGTCCTTATAACGATTATTGTTTTTAAACTTATCTTCATAAAATCAAAGTATAGAGCTTAGTCTTACTTTAATTGTTGGTTTGACAAAACCTTATTGGGAATAGGATTTAAAACTTAACAACCCGCAAGCTCCACAAGTCTATGTACAGTTCACCTCAATAGTCAGGTTAGAACAAGTCTTTTCATATGCAAACTCTTACGACTATGAATCTCACTTGTACAATGAATGTGAAATGGTAGCTCGGATTGCCACATCCAAAATGGAAATAGATACTCTTTCCTTGAGGAGCAGGGTATTCCCTTCTAAGTTCAAGTGCAACTGGATCTAATAAAAGGGGTAAAAAAGAGAATGGATTGTGACCAGTGTAGTCACATATCCTTTGGATCTTGGCCAGTGTAGACAAGTCTCCAACTGCAGGAAACCTTGAAAACTTTGACTTTGCATCATAAGCCATGATTATTAATACATTTCTCTCGTGGGAGTGATTATTCATTGACTTTTTGTCCAACTAATTTTTTGTTTTTGAATGTACAGAATGGCAACATCTACATAAGAAGTTTTTCTTCATGAACCAGTAGATTATCCTTATTTTGAAGCTTTATTGCAACCCACAACATCCTGTATTTAGACATCGACGCCACTATATTAGGTAGGGATGCATTGGCCTCCAATTAGGGCGACGTATATTTCCATCTGCATGCTTCTCAAGCTAGAGATTTCTACCCTTCACCACCTCATCTGAATTGAGCTATGTGCAGAGTGCTTGTCCAAGTTAGGCCACTATCAAAAAGGCTCATGTGTGTGTCATGAAATATTCTACTTAAGCTAATCAAGATGACATGTGAACATAGTCTTATGTACTCAAAGAATTGAGTCACATCGACATGAAAAGTCATATTTCTAGTTCCTATAAGGTTCCCATGAAATTAAGTGGATTAAGGTCTAAACCAAGTTCTAATCTTCAGATTTTACTCCATACTAGTTCTATTGCCAAAATCATTCTTAAAAATACAAATGCAAAGATTTTTTTATGAAGTATGTTTTCTAGTCTAAACATTTTTATGTGGTTTTTTAGAATTTTACACATTTTTATGAGTATTTTGAACTCTTTATTTTTTCATATTTTCGAAAGGGTTGTTGAATTGAATGTATTTACAAGTATTCACAAGGATTGTGTACATATTTACAAAGGATTTTATACACAAGTTTATACAAGAATTTTACAAGGGGTATTTTACAAATGTTTGCGAATATTTCACAAATATTTTTCAAAGATTTTTAAAAAGATTTTCAAAACAATTCACAATCATTTTTCAAAGTCTTTTGCAAAATATTTGACAAATGGTTTACACTTATTTACAAAAACTCTTCAATCTTTTTATTGATTACCCTTACCCATTATTTTAGAGCTATATTATTAAAAATACAAGAGAGTATGAGTTATGGCTAAAGTATATATATATTATTACTCCCCTATACTTAGCGCAAACTATGTCATTATAGTAACCAAGGATCAATAAAAGAAGGCATAACTCATGCTAAATATAGAAGAGTGTTATACTATAATGACTCAATTAAAGAACGAGAAGTTAGTCATCTCTATTAAACCTAGGATCAATAAATCCTATGTATAGAACATTGTACACTAAGCAGGGATGATCGAGGGTGAGAGTATATGAAATCAACGGCTCAACTTGTCCCCCCCTATATTTAGGGTAAAGAGTCTCTAAGTATATAACATAATATTAACAAGTTAGGAGGAAAGCGAGGGAATAAAAAGGAAAAACTCAGATCATTCATCCTCGCTATATTACAAATCTAATCATCCTAGGTATAGCACTGATGAAAAGGATGAATGGACAAAATGGAAGAAGTAAAGCAAGGAAAATAAATTAAAAATAACAAAGATAAAGAATTTTTGGTAGATCAAGTGTCAGAATCTTCTGATGTTGGGAGCTATTCTTGAAATGCAACTTCGATGGAATCAACAATAGACAAAAATGCATCATGCTCTACATACAACTTCAGAAACTATCCATTGACTATGAATAGTTGTGCATCAGATAACAATCTAGATATGAAGAAGCTATCGTTATCACAGATAGTCTTCACTAAAAACAGCATTGTCGAATTGATTTTCAATTTGCTCGAGAATATCTTAAACTTTACATCAAACAACTATACCTTCTAAACAAATTCAAAAATATTTCGTTTGATATGCTTGTCATACCATCGTTTGACTTTCCCCTTGTACATCAGGTTGTTATCATATGCATAGTCTCTAAATTCCGAGAGTTCATTCATATCAATCTTTTAGTTCTGATCACTTGCTTGTGACTCCAAATTATAGATGTTGACTATCCAAAGTGATTTGTGAAATAATTCAACGGGCATATGGCAAGGATTCCCATATACAAGTCGATAGAGAGACATTCCTAATGGAGTCTTTGGAGGCAAGGTGTTAGCCTCACGCATCATGGAAGCATGGAGATCGGATCATATCCGATCTAGGTCAACTAGTTGGCATGTCATCAGAAAAACAAATATTTTAGGAATGAAACCACAAGGTTAGGGAACCTTTCCCTTGTCATTTTCATTCAGATCACATGAGTTTAGGCTTACCTCTTGAAGCATGGTTGTGATCCTCATAGTTTCTAAAGGAAGAAGCCTCTTGACTCAAGTACGACATGATGAGGTTGCACTTATAGGCATGATGATGAGTCATGTGCTTTCCGCAATCCTGAGAAACGATCCAAGCAAGGAACCTACTGATTTCGTAGCACGAAATCTATTGTCTTCTTCACAGGAACGAGTCACTGAAGAAGATCAATTTTCTCGAGCGATTAGTCTGGCATCATAGTGGCAACACAATGACAATCGTGATCTCAACCAAGGTTATGGAGAGAGAGAGAGAATGGGGATATGTGAAGAGAGAGAGAGAGAGAGTGAGTTAGTTTTGTTAATGCAACAATTGTATTCAACTTGTGTAAAGAGGTCTAGGGATGACCTCTCCTTTATAGCATGTTGGAAGTCCAAGGATGCCAATCCATATGTTCACACTAATAATGGTTTAGATTTATTTGTGTCTCTATCCACATATCTCAATCCTTGCTCTCTCACTAATTAATGGTTAAGATTGATTTATGTTTCTTTCCATGGATCTCAATCCATGTGATCTCACTAATCAATGGTTAAGATTGATTTGTGTTCTCTTTTAGTTTACAATAAAAATAAAAAATAACATAAAGAGATAATATGAAAATAATTTCCAAATCATCTAAATTAAAATAATTAGTTTATAAATGTATTTAATGCAAAGAGGCTCCATCTATTTACTAAAAATAGGGTGGATGTCCATCACGGTTTTGACAACCTATGGACAACCACTCTAAGTAGGTAATGGGTCAAATTTAGTTATCCATTATAAATTAATTTAGTAATTAAATTATCACAAATAATTCTAAATTATTTATGATAATTGTAAGTATACTATTGATTATTGAGAATTAAATTCTTCAAACCAATATTTAATGTAAATCATATTTACATCAAATTATGTAATGTGGATCCAATCCACATTAACATATAAATTGTGAATCTCATTCACAATTAACTCTCTCCAGGATATTGTGGATCGTATCCACATTATCAATGATTATTATGAATAGTATTATCCATTGTAATCCTATACATGTTAACTAAATCCAATTTATTTATTCTAGATATCTCTATCAACATTAATTGTAACAATTAAATCATATTTAATTATCCAATTTCCCAATGTTTAGATAATATTATGGAACAATTGTCGAACTCTTTCAAGAATTGTGTTCCTTCTCCTCAGATACTTGGACAAAAGGTTAGGGCAATTATATATACCATGTACAGTTACTTGGATAATGAGATCTTATCTCATATCCAGATCTAGAAGACTTCTTAGAGATGTTTGAGCATGTCAGACATAATATCCCATCCTCTTATCTAATTAATACGAATCAAATTAAGATCAACCTAACAATGGATAAAGTTCGGATATCTAGTCCACTGAGAGGAGTCACTAAAATCAAAACATGTTTTATCACTCTCTTGGAATGGAAACGTCACAGTTATACAATCATTTAAGATCACATTACCCTCGAATATTCCTAATACCCGCACATCATGCATCGTGGAAGATCTAAAATAAACCCGAAGTTCTGATCTCAATTGAATTGTTTTCTTCAAGGTTTTATCATTAAGTTTCTCATTTGATCATTGGGAGCTGGTATCGATCATATGATATCCAAAAGCATATATCATACCTACAAAACCCATCATGCTTCGAAAGAAAGACGACCATGCATGGAATTTGGTTGCTCCCAATATCCATGAGTGAGCTCAAGTCTTCCAATTTAGTAGTGAACATGTATGATTACTTTGAGAGATCATATTACTCATATGACCTTGTATATACACTAGCTCGCTGGTATATAGACCTTGATTAGGTCATCAACCTAATGGTATGTCTAATGTACATACTCAAACATATAGTAATACATATGTCTCTGGTTAAAGGATGTGTGCCTATATCGTGACAACATACGATACAGGACTTAGTTATCTCGATCTCACTAAGTCAACTCTTTGACTTAACGTATCCGATACCTCTGAATCTTTATTCCTATTCAGAGGACCTGCACCAAGAGGTGGGTCAGATATCAACCATTGAAATAAGGATTGCCATATTCTTCTCAGGCCTGAGATCCTCTGTTAATAATCATTTGATAGTGCTAGATACGTCCTCAATCTAGCTCTTTAGATATCATCTCAGCACCAGCCTTTGTGACTCAACTATTAAATAACAGTTATATGAATATCAAGATGGCCATGATACAAAACCTAATTGTACATCCCGAATTGAGAGGTCTTCACATCATGATTTTCCAGACTTGATTGACTTTAATGATCAAGCTTACATTGACCATCCCTCATACCATACATTCAGAAAGCCTACACAGGTAGGGGACTGGATCCATAAGCTCAATCTACAAGCCCCATGTTTATTGACTCCACCATATGAGGCTCCTCTAAATATCTACCATTCGAATGATCCATACTTGACCCATCATTACATGCCATAGTCTAGATATGTTGAGTATGAGACTTTAAGATCTCAACATTATTCTCCAATTGAGCATAATTCTCCCATGATTTATCATGAGATTTTTTTGTAGGATGACATCTCTAGACTTATTGAAAAAAATGAATCATTTGGTAACAAGTTGAGAGATGTCACTTAAATATTGCACTCAATTTCTTCCAGCTTGGGTATGAAAGTGGAAAGGAAATAAGTGGATTTGACGTTGAAAAACAAGCGGACACTAGGGAACCCACACACTATGTACAGCTGGACTCCATTCTACCTTCCTCTTCTACTAACCACTTGCCTTCTAGTCCATAGTCGGTGCATTCTCTTACTCCTCCTTCACCTATCAAAAATACTAAAAATTTTGAAAATCCCAAAAAGACCAAAAGATTTGAAAAACTAGAAAATCTCATAAAATAGAAAATGAAAATGATTTAAATAAAATTAGATTTTTCCCTTAGGGAAGCAATTGCTAAGGAACTGATTCTTAAACTTCCCATAATAAAGGCCATAGAACACTTTTCCGACCTACAAAAAATTGTAAGGAGTTAGTTGATGCTCAAGAGGTCAGGTAATAAGAGAACAAAGACAGAAAGACAACTAGTGTCTATGGCCACATCCTTGGTGATGGGAATAAAAACTAAGAGTTACAGAGTGAAGTGGTTGCCTAGGGTTGATTGTGAGATCAAAGAAACCATCTTTACCCATGCTATAATCGATGATGATTCATATGTGAACTTCCTCCTACCTCTGTGTTTGACAAGCTCAATCTCAGACCAATTAGGAAGTCAAGAGCAATCGTTCAGCTGGTCGATCCATCCATAAAATGTTCGAGAGGTATTATTCTAGTGACCATTACTTTCTGAGGTGCTCCACTCAGAGTGGACTTTACAATCATTGATATTGAGCACCGAGGAGAGTTCACCCTATCTTCCATTATTTTTGGGAAGTCATTCTTAACCTTGGCTAAGATGATTATAGATTACGAGACTAGGGAGATCAAGTTTCCAACATCGGGTATGTACCGATAGTACATGAGCTTTGACAACACAATCCATCCCAATGCGACCTACATAGCCAGTGATAGTCGTGACCATCAAGAGATAGATGAGTCCTACCTTTCTAGTACACTTGAGATACCAAATGTTGAGTTGACCATGGGTTCAGAGACTCCTCATACATACACATTCCATGCTTCTCGCATCACCACCACTGAGACAACTTTTATAGAGGACTCACAAATAGAAGCTCTCTCCGAGCCAGACACCATCTTCTCAGATTGCCTTGACCATTTCGGTGATCTGAATTCTGTGCCTTTACTATCACATCCACCAACCAGAGAGACAACAAACATTCCATAAAAGGAAGTCGTTTCTTCTAGTCGATCTTCTAGTGAGAAGATGAAGAGCATTGATTCCTCGAGGCATTCCCCTGAACCCCTCAAGATGCATCACTCTCATCATCCTATCCATACTTCGGGTTCTAGAAAATCGACTAGGATGGTCTCCTCTGAGGATTCCTCTACATATTCCAACGATGTGATGATTATAAATTGGTATAGCATGGCTATCATTCAACCTTATGCAAGAAACCAATCCTATGTCTATAATTGATGGATGTTTCATCCTCCTCACTACTAATCTTCTGGGAATGAATCACACAGTGACACAGGTCCACACTTCATCTTCTCTCTTCATTCACGCAAGAAGGTCCGTCGCAAACCTTCTTGAGCCTTGTACATTCTTATTCCTTCTTGTGTAGATTTTTTTTCTTTCTGATCCCTCCCTCTCTCGTGATTCATATCACTCCCCCTGGCTCCATATCATTGTCATTTTATTGTTACACTTAGGATGACCAGATCCTAAGTATAGAGGGGAGAGTGACCTGAGTCGTTCCTTCTATTCTTTTCCATTTTCTTTTTGTATTTTCCCCAACCCTTCGGTTCTCACACCACCATTGTCTTATACATAGGCTGACCAGAGCGTAAGTATCCGGGGTATAGATGTCCGCCCTGTCTATATATTCATCCATTTCTCCTCTTGACCTGACCACCCCATTTTCACTCTTCTTCTATACTTAGGCTGACCAGAGCCTAAGTATAGGAGGGTGGGTTGACTTCTATAATTCCATTCTTTTCACTCTCCTACGCTTAGCATGAGCTATGTCTTTTCCTCGCTTTTCATTCTCTGAGGACATAGCACTTGCTAAGCATATGAGGTATGTATATATTACATATATACTTTACCCATAGCTCGTGCATTCACGTATTTTTGTATATATTATGAAATAATTACAGTATGGGTAAAATTTGTAAAAATATTTTTTTATATAAAATACATGTATACTTTTACAATATGATATTGCATACAAGATGAACAAATTGTATAATTTGTATAATAAATCTTGTTCAATCTTATAAAATTCTTGTAAATACATTCTTTTGTAAATTTGTTGTAAAATAGGAGGTATACCATAACATTAAAACTTTTTTTCAAAAATACTTTTTTTAAAAAAAGAGGCTTCATATTTATTGTCGCATATCATTCTTGCATTCATTAAAAATAAATCAAAAAAATCAATCATCTTGTACTTCATTCATATGCATTTCATAACATCTGCATTTGATTTGCATATCTTGCATATGCAAAGTGTAAAGTTAGTGGGTGTTGAATCGAGTTATGAATAGAAGTCTAGGAAGGATTTGATTTGACCATAATCTACTTAATTTTAGAAGAACCTTATAGGAATTGGAATTGAGACTTTTTAGATGGAGCAACTTAATTCTTTGAGTCCACAAGATTATATTCAAATGTCATCTTGGTTGGTCTAAGTACAATATTTCATACACATGCACGATTACGTTAGATTATGACCTAACTTGGACAAGCACATTCCATGTAGATTATCATTGATGAGGTGGTGAGGAGGCATAATCCTTTAGGTTGGAGAAACACGCGAACTGAAACTTTTGTAGTCATAATAAGTGGCTAGTGTGTCTCAACATAGTGTAGTGGTGCTGATTTCTAACGACGGGATATTGTGGGTTGCAATAAAGATTCAAATGAGGGATAGACTACTGGCTCAAGAAGAAAAACTCCTTATCTACAAGTTGCTAATTTGTATATATGTTCAAGAAAATAAAATCTCCAAAAAATTACATGGGTAAAAAGTAAATAAATAAAAATTCTTGTCGGAGAAAAATATGAATAAGCAATGCATATGTTTCAAAGTCTCATACTAAGGAAGCCTGCAACTGGAGACTTGGCTACACTGTTCAAGCTCCATGGATATGTGACTACATTGGTCATAGTCTATTTTCTTCTCTACCCCCTCTTCTTGAGCCAGTTGCACTTGAACTTAAAAGGGAATACCCCTCTACTCGAGGAAAGAGTAGCTAGACTGAGGAATTAAGGTTAACTTGTAAGAGGAGATTGTTTCATTGCCATTTATGATGTGGAGAGCTATATTTCACTTACACAATACAAGTAAGATTCATAGTCATCAGAATTTGTGTATGACTTATTCTGACCTGACTGTTGAGGCGACCTGAATAGAGACTTGTGGAACTTAAAGGTTGTTAGGCCTTAAATCCTATTCCAAATAAGGTTCTACCAAATTATTAGTCAAAAGGTCGAGTCAAGCTCTACTTTCACCTTTTGATCATGAGCTTGGTATGGATCCAAAAATCATTTCACTTTTGCATTTCATTTTAATTGCTTGAGGACGAGCAAAGTTTAAGTATACGGGGTTGATGAATCTGTGATTCATCGCTCTATAAGTTGAAAATAGAGCTCCGTTCTCAAGTAATTAGCCGCATATCTCTATTTATTCTGCATTTTTACCATTCATGCACTTAGAGATAATATGGGCATTTTAGAATGCATATTTGCATGAAATAAGAAGCCAATTCTCCATGTAAATACCACATGTATTATACCATATTTTCCTATATTTTTTATCTCAGAATTGAATAAAATCAACTATATAGTGTACATATTACTAACACTAATAAATGAAAAATACCCAAAAAAAATACTAACTTGTAAAATTGACCAATAAAACCCAAACCCTAGTTTCAGGCTACAAACCTTTAAATGTTAATACCTCTCTTTCCAAGTTTCATATGGACTACTACACACTTTGAATTATTTCACATTCAATTACCTACAAAACAAGATCAAATTCAAAAGAATCAGAGTTCATATGTGAAACTTGAGTTTTGGGCCCCTTATTTTATATATAATATGTACATATTTTTTTTATTTTATTTCTTTATTTTCATAATCGTTAAAATTCCAAAAAAAATATTAAGTGTATATATTTATTTATTATTTTCTCTAATTTTATTTTGATTTTTATCTTATTCAAAAATGTCAAAATATTTCGTAAAATACAAAATGCGGTATTTTATATATATAGCATACCACCAAAAATACCTTTGTACATAGGACATATCTTGGTTTTGGGTCCTTCACAAAAGTCGTATATCACGTCGAGATGAGAAACTTTTATGTTTATCACTTTATGATTTACCTCTTGCTAGTTCGTTTGGATTCTTCTTTTGATCAAATTTTTGATTTTTCTGGGAGCAACACGTGGCACCTCCTGGAGCAGCCACGTGTCACCCCCATTTTAATTTTTGCTTTTTGTTATTCTTGTTTACTTATTTTTTAACAGATTTATTATTTTATTTTATTATTTTAAATTATTTTATTTATTTAGCTTAATTATTTATTTTCATATTATTTTACTTTTTTATTTTATTATTCTTTTCTTTTCTTTTTATTTCCCTTTTATTTTATTTTATTTTATTTATTTATTTATTTATTATTTTAATTTTAATTCTTATTCTTATTTTATTTTATTTATTACTTTTAAATTAAAATTTTATTTTTTTTTATTTTTTGCAATGTGGCCGCCTCTAAACGTGTCACGTGGCGGCTCATTCTCCTTCCTCCCACGGCCTGCATCCTATGCCTGCCTATGATCTGCGCAACCGCCTGCCTTGTATGGTAATGCCAACATCCGTGCGATCCTCATGCCTGTGACCTTCTCTCTTCCCCCTAACTGCCTGTGATTGTACCCACCTACACCTCCTCCCATCTCCCCACCTTGCGCAGCATCTTGTAACTGCCCGCTCACAATATCTTCCCTCACTCTATCCCCGTTGTCGTCAGAGAATACCAAACCGTCCATAAAAACCATCAAACCTCTGCCGAGATGTGCCTTCGCCGATCTTCATAGGAAAAGAGAGAGCCACATAAAAGGAACTTCGATGACAATGGAGCATATCCTGGTCATGCATAGACCTCTTCTGTTCATGGCAAGATCTGAGGGTGTCCCACCCCTCATAGTAGCAAATCTCCGAGCTCGTTGTTCGAGAATCTTGTCTCACGTCACCGGAGCCAATTGAGGTGACAATCGGAGCTACACCAAGTTGCAACCCCCTTCCGGCGAACTTTTTTCCCCTTTTTCTCTTCCTTTGTTCTTTTCTTCCTCCTTTATTCATTCCTTTTTTCTATACATCTCATTTTCCTTTTATCGGTCTCCGCAACCAATCACCACCATCCTTCGTAGTGGCTCAGGCTCATTCCTCCTCGCCTAACCGTCTGCCTCATCATCGATAACCAGGCTGCCTTCCTTCAACTCTAGCAGCATCTTGTCCTCTCCAACGCCTCTTCTAAGCCACATTAACGACTTGCCATGTACCGACTCTATCACATGTAGGTGACCCTTCGCACCAAATCAAGCTCGACTATCGCTAGGGCTCTACCTACTAGCGGCGTCTCTCGCATCATGTGTCGATCGGGGGATAGCTTTTGCACCACCAAGCCCACGCCCCCAGACCAGCTCGACCAACCTCCAATCAGCCTCCAGAGCTCTACCTCGCCTCGATTTCGTTTCACCTGGCAGCTAAGCTACTCGGCCATCACGAACCAGCCAACCTAGTGCTCTACCTCGCACTGTCCAGACGCCATCGCCTCAAGCCACACACCCCTCAGCTCGCAAGCCACCCTTATTCCCCTTGCACGTGCGCTGCAATGAGGTCAGGGTCATTTGCAGTGGACCCTATTGGACATGCGAGTCCACAACAAACTATTATGTAGTAAATGTTATTACAAATATCATTCCCTGATCTGAAATGAAGAATTATTAATTTGTATAATAGGCCCCTTAATACAATTAGGGTTATGTACCATGGTCATGTTAATAATCATATAGTTGTTGATTATATTGTTGAATCATAGATGTTAGTGCTTGGATGAATATTTAAAGAGTTAGATTTAGGACTCATCAAGCACCATCAAATGATTATTAAGAGATGATCTCCAACCTAAGTAGGAGATGACAATCCTTTCTCTTTTGGATGATATCTGACCAACCTCTTAATGCAGGTCCTCTGCATAGAAATAGAGATTCAGATGTATTAGATAAGTTAGGTCA
This sequence comes from Ottelia alismoides, assembly GCA_037367405.1. Classification (NCBI taxonomy): domain Eukaryota; kingdom Viridiplantae; phylum Streptophyta; class Magnoliopsida; order Alismatales; family Hydrocharitaceae; genus Ottelia; species Ottelia alismoides. Next base: position 1,821,570 of record JAZKJV010005737.1, read on the forward strand.
AAGATTTGACTTAACTAGATCGAGATAACCAAGTCCTATGTTGTATACTATCATATATAAGGACACATCCTCTGACCAAAGACAAACGTGTTACTATATGTTTGAGTACGTACATTTGGTATACCGATAGGTTGATGATCTAATCAAGGTCTATACATCGGTGAGTTTGTGTGCATATAAGGGAATATGAGTAATACGATCTCTCAAAGGGATCATACAGGTTCATTATTGAATCGGAAGAGATGAGCTCACTCACGAGCTATTGGGAGTCAAATTCCGTGAACGGTCATCTTGCCTTGGAAGCTTGACTGAATTTGTAGGTTTAATATATGCTTCTGGAAAGTATATGATCAATACATGGGTATGATATATCTTTTGGAAAGTATATGATCGATACCAACTCCCAATGATCAAATGAGAAACTTAATGATAAAACCCCGAAGGAGACAATATAAATAATCTCTAAAACTTCAGGTTCATTCTAGGTCTTCCAGTATGCAGGATGTACGGATATTGGAAATACTTGAGGTGATGTGATCATAAACGATTGAATAAACATGACACTTCCATTCTGGGGGAGTGATATAGCAGGTTTGGATTTTAGTAACTCCTCTCAATAGAGAAGTGATCTAATCTTGTTCCAAATATTGGACATTGATCTGAATACAACTCGGATGCAATGAGAAGATTATATTTACAATTTTGATTTAAATCAAACATATGTGGGAGGTCCCTGATATCTGTATTTGGAGATTGATCTCAATAAAAGTCACTACACGTGGAATGTACTATCACCATGTCCTTATCTCGAAGTATCTGTAGAGAAAGCGCATTATTCTTGAAAGAGTTCAAGAATAATTTCACTACTAATAATGTATCTGAGCACTGAGATAAATTAGGTGATTTAAATATCAAAAATAATTTGAATATGGTTCATATTATCTGGGCACATAAGAACAAATATCTTGGAGAATTAAATGTGATTTAATTATCAACGATATAATGTGGGTATCACTATCCATAATAACCATGGATATTATAAATATAGTTTATAATATGCTGAAGAGATTTTATTGTAGATAGAAATTACAAATTAAATATTATTGTGAATTGGAGTCATATTAGACAATTAATTGTAAATTCAATTTACATATTATATTGGATTTATGAATATGATTCATATTAGTCAACTGTATGACAGAAATTTTTCACGGGATTAATTTTGGAAATTATTTTGTGAATATTTGATGCAATAATTGCTACTGCATATTAATTTATATATATATAAAGGAAGAGCAAATCCCCTTTATGGTGGTCATCCACCTTTACTTGTTCAAGAGGTGGGACGACCACCCTACTTTTAGTAAAGGTGCTTGGTCTTCCACATTTTCTATGGATATTGATTAATTTTAAAATGAACTAATTATTATCTTGAAAGCAATATAGTTAATTAGTTTTAAATTAATTTTTTTTGTTTTTTAACAACAAATCATGGTCAATTATTAATAAACTTTTAATCTACATCGTAGGTTAAGAGAGCACATGGATTGAGATCCATGTGTATCCAACTAGTATAAAAGGAAGTGTAGACCTAGCCTTTTCTACTACATAACTCCGAGAGGAATTAAACTCTCCCCATCTCTCTCTTTATAGCCGTCCCCTCTCTCTATATCAATATAACGGCCGTCCACTTATTGACTTAGAGAATCTCGTAGTCACTGTGATGTCGTTGTGCTGTTGGAGACTACTCATGGATCTCCATCTTCTTCGGTGGACTTGGCTCGTGAAGAAGATGTTGGATTTAGTGATACAAGTTTAGGAGGCACACCGCTCGGATCATCAACTTGGATTGCGAGAAGCACGCGTTTCATTAACATGCTCGCAAGCATCTCCTCCGTCGGATCGGACTTGAGACAGGAGGTCTCTTCGTTTATATACTAATATTGCAACCATGCTTCAAGAGGTAAGCCTAATAATCATTTGTGGTTTATATGAAACGATCCGAGAAGTATTCTTGGATCATGTAGTTTCATTGCTTAAAACTTATTTTTTAAAAAATTCCGCTGCTCCAAGCAACTAGTACAACTAGTCGCTCTCGACCACATATGATGCAATCATCACTCTCCAGCGTGTCAAATGGTATCAAAGCTTTGGTTTAGGTCTTGGATATGATCCGAAACCCTAGGTGATCAAGGTTATTGTTTCGGATGCGTGAGACTCATAATTTTTGCATTCGATGCAAGATTTGAGTTGTTTTTTGAAAAAAACATACTATTTGTGCAATGTTTGGACGTATTTTTTGGTTAATAAAATGTATTTAGAATGTCTAAATATATCTCAAAAAATATCCTAATGTTGGTACCAAAAGTGCATGAAAATGATTCGAAGAGTTCTCGCTATGAAAGATGTTTTGCATAAATTCACGTATCTGTAAGAAAATTAATTTTATTTACTGATTTTCCATAATGAAACATTAAATAAACAGTTGGATTAAGTAGAAAATCAAACCAGCAAACCGCTCGAATTTATTTCACGTGATTCTGACTCTGTTTGCCCTAGATAGTTCATGTTTAGTGGAGATGGGTCGGAAGATGACTAGATCATCAAGCCTCTTCAATTAATGTGTTTACAATTCAATGGAAACCATTCAAATTATGAATGTACCTTGATTAAATATTATGCCTAATAATTATTAAAATAATTGATTAATTATCATAGGTCTTTGAATGAATGTTTCATGAAAACCCTAGTTTATCCAATAATAGTTGTAGGACAATCTATACATGCAAAATATTGCTACTTGAATAGGATTGGGGATTTGTTTAGAAAATCTCCTTACAATATTAATCGAAATAGTTTTGGTAAAGATTATATGGTATAACTTCAGTTGAATGACTGGATATAATCTCAAATACAATACGATCAAATCACAATATCATGTCCTGAGGCAGATATGGTGTCTAGTCGGGGATCGTTGGGGTAGCAGGTTGCTCCTTGAGTGGTCTATCCCACATCTTGTGCATACTGGCCGTAATAGCAGGTATGGAAGTGATAATTCTTGAAATGATCACGAGGTATTTTTCTAATTATAAAAATTTGAATAATACATATTTTTGAGATTATACCATCCTTCAAGTTACAATAAAGATTAATTGTTGGTTGATTAAATTGGATTGATAATTGATTTAATATGATTGAATTAATTATATCCATTTATAGCACTCTATTATGAATAGAGTTGTTGTTTCCTTTGGAATAATTAATTATGTGAATATGATCATAATAATTAATTAGAATTTGATCATGTTATGGAGGATCACATATGTGACATATGTGACATCCATGGTCTCCCGTCAAGGTGAAGGATTTCGTCGCCATGGATTTTATGTAGGATACGCATGTCCAAAGTGACAACTCCTGCATATAAGTGCAAATCAATCTGGCTCTTTACTTCTCGAAAGAGTAAGGTCGTACACATAATGACCCCAATATCGAGTCCTCACATTAATGGGGTGATACTGGATTGCACATAGCGAGTTCTAATCATGTTGATGGTTGGTTCAGTTAATGATGAATCAACATTGCTTTAAGGGTGGTGGGCGAGGGTGTTAAAGACCGAATTGGAAAATGCAAGTTGAACTTGCAAGGAGGAATGAGTTCCCGCTTCTTTTTATCTGAGTTACAAGTTCTCATATTATTGGGATGTAACAAAGGTAAGAAAGGAGATCCCAAATATTGATTCAGATATAATGGTAAGTATGTCTCTTACTTTGAAAGTGAATAAGGGAATTAACTTTCAGGGTAGACAAGGTAAGGAAAATTTGATATAAAAATCCTAAATCAAAGTAAAATAAGCATTTATGCAAATATTTCTTATTTCAGCAAACCTACATTAAAGCCACTCAAAACTATACTCAATATTAACCAGTAAATTATCATGAATTGGATTCATGATCGAGATATTGTACATGCAAATGGATACATAATTTATGTTGTTGCAATGTGCAACTTTCCTAAAAATAATGATTGATAATTAAATAGACAATAGTACAACATCCTTGGATTTGTATGTCTCTATAGTCTTGATCAAATATGCTTTGAAAGTATCATGTTGATGATGATCGTAATTATCGAAAATCCTAATAAAATCAAAGAAGATGTTTTGGCATACATATGTGCACTCGACATTTAATCATGAATGATGTGGTTCACAACATTGTGCAGAATGATGCTTAATAAGAGATGATGTACTCAAGATATTTGAGTACATGCCTGAACCAAAGTCTTTAAGAGGTAAGATGGATGTATATATGATGAGTGTCATCATTCTACTGTCTATACTTGATTCATTCATGAAGCTTTATAATATTCATATTGTATGAATTGAATGAATCACATATAAATGTTGAAATACTCTTGTATTGAAATCTTTTGAGTTCAACATAAGAGATCCTTTTTCTTATGCAATGGTTTCTTATAGATGAAGGGAGTGCAATGGAAGCATGGGTCGAACCCAAGTAAGAAGGAAAATCAAAGAGCTGACTGTACTTCTGTGACTTTCATACATATGATATCTAAATAGTTGGATGAATGCCAATACTGTAACGAGCCAATGTATTGATAGTATGACTATCTAGACTATCTACGATCCTTAGATAAGAATATGGATAGTGCATTGAATATTATACATCTACATATAATCATTGAAATTGACTTGTTTATTTGATAAGATCAAAGTCTAAAATTGTATCTCATTCTTCTAATAATACTTGCAATTGGTTGCATATGTTTTATAAGATTGGAAAATTTGATCTTAAGGTTTAGCAGTCATCTACATGGATGTTGATGCAATTGTTACAACAATATCCATTGGATAGATAGACTACGTATTTTCAGTGGGAGAGACCTCAGTATCAGAGAATGTCTCTATGACTTAGATATTAGAATACACTCATTGTTTATTACTAAATGTTGGAAATAAACATGAATTCTGGAATAGACCTATCATGAAGAGCTATGATAGACACGTTTCAGATAGAAATCTAACATCTAGATGACTCTACTAAATTAGAATTTAATGAATGGTTCACTAACATCTCTAGATACTGGAAATTTAAACTTTAAAAGATCAAAAGGAGGATGAAGATCATTTGACAATGATCTGGCATCAAGCCTTAGACATATGTTTGTTGATGTGATCAACAGATTAGTAAGAGATAAAAATTTAGATGGTGTAAAATTTTAAATCTTACATACTTGTGAATATTGTATTTAAAAGGTCCAATACACCATTCTTTGGGAATAATGTAAGATGCCATGGTATTCTCGATCTCATGCATACTGATGTATATGGATCACCTATACCATAATAAATATTAATGATATGTGATATCTATTGATGATTATCTGTGATATGAGATTTTCTTCCCTTCACCTTAGAAACCTTTGAAATGTTCAAAGATTTCACAATTTCGGTTTAGAACAAAGTGAAAGAAGATGAAATGAATTTCATCTAACAAAGGTAGCAAATACCTATTAGATAAATTCAAGGAATACCTTATGAAGAAAGGAATATCATTCCTATCTCACTCCTCCTAATACACCTAAACTAAATAGAGTTATAGGGAGATACAATTGGATCATGTGTGACATGATTTGATCAATGATGATTCTTTGCATAATTGCCTCTTAGTTTCTAGGTATATATGTAGTAGAAACTACAATATATATCCTTAATAAGATTCCATGTGAATCTAACCCTGAAAACCCTCATTAGATATGGTTTGGAACCTAGTCTAGTGTTGGACACTTGAGGATTTAGGGTTTCTTGGTCCATGACCATATCACGGATGCAAGTAAGCTGGAATCTAGCACTAGAGAATTGACTTCATTAGGAATATAAAGGATGGTATTGGATACCTACTTTATGACCGTGAGATTTTTAAAAGATTTCATCTATGAGAATGTGATTCTTAGAGAATGACTTTCTTAAGAATCAAGATGAAAATGAAGTAAAGGAACTCATTGAATCTTGAGAAGATAATGAGGCTCCTGAAATCTGAAACTAAAAGGACAATTATAGATGAAACACTCATATCTCTTCAAATTACTCTGAGGGTCGTGAGACTACCTAAAGGGTATGAATTCCATATGTGAGTTAAGTCTGACAACGATCTGACTTCATATGATGAAGCTTCTGAGGATCATGACATGGAGAGATGGATGATAGCAATAATGTCTAATGTGGACTTCATATACAAGTGTTGTATATGGACCCTTGAGGATTCACCTATAAGAGTAAAACCTATTAGGTGTAAATGGAACTTCAAGAGAAAGAGAGAAAGTGATGAGAAGGTAAAGACCTTCATAGCATGGCTCATATCCACAAGATACACACGAAGAGAGGACACCACTTGTGATGAGACTTGCTCTTTAGTGACATTGCTTAAACACATCAGAGTATTGCTAACTATAGCTACACAACTTGTCTATGACATCTACAAGATGGAAGTCAAAATTGCATTCCTCTATTTGAGCAAGGCAAGATGTGCAAGCTAAAAGAACTTCATGTATGGACTCAAATAAGCTTCTTGTAGTTAGAACACTAGATTTGATTAAATCATAATTGTTATGATTTTAGATAAAATCTTAATGAACCATGTGAAGCCTATGGGATTGCCATTGTGTTCACCATGCTAAATGTAGATAAAACCCTCATCATTTGGAATGATATAAGGATGATAATAAGTATTTTATAATCTGATTGTTCCATACCCAGAGATATTATAGCAAGGATACCTCTAGATCTTATTTCTGATGTTATTCATAAATAAAGAGAAGAGGGCATTAGAACTGCCACATTAGTGATAAACCTTGGACATGTTCCATTTTTGGGAAAATCCAAGGAAGGCTTCCTTCCCTTAAGATATGGTACTAACCAATCTGAAGGGATAGCATATCAATTGTTGATGATGCTAAAATTTCTTGCCCTTATTCATTAGTTTCAAGAAGCCGAGTGTATGCTAGATGTTTACAAAAGCCAGATGTCTTCCATGCAGTGGGAGTAGAAAACTGTTACTAATCCTACTATAGAGATAAGACACTTGATTGCAGTAACAACAATATCTTCAAGAACTTAAGACTTTATAGATAGTGATCTAAAAGTTCTTAACTGCATATGCCTTATAATACTTAAGACTGGGTCTTAGTCTTAGAAGATAGAGATCTCCAGGAATAAGGGTATTCTAGTAAGGATAATTACAAAGCAGTTATAATGATTATTATTGTAGTTTTAAAGACACTATAACTGCTTTAACAAAATTGAGTATTGTTTGCATAAGATGCAACATTTGCATTGGATGCGAGCATTGTTATTTGGAGATATGTAGGTATCGTAAAAGGACTTAGCATAGTCTCTCGAGAACAGAGTGACTAGTTAGCTTACCTAGCCATTTTTATAAATAGCTTATGATTAGCAGATAAGTGTGGGCTTAAAGATTATCCCATTAATGGCTCTTTGTGCTAGTGGAAGATTGTTGGACATGCGAGTCAACAACGAGCCATTATGCAATAAATGTTATTGCAAATATCATTCCTGATCTGAAATGAAGATTAAATATTTTGCATAATTGGTCCCTTAGTACAACTAGGGTTATATACCATGGCCATCTTAATAATCAAACAACTATAGATTCAATTGTTGAATCATAGAGGTTGGTGCTTGGATGAATATATAAAGAGTTAGATTGAGGAATCATCAAGCATTGTCAAATGATTATTAAGATATAATCTCTGGCCTAAGTAGGAGATTGAAATCCTTTCTCTTTTGGCTGATATCTGACCAACCTCTTTATGCAGGTCCTATGCATGGGAATGAAGATTCTGAGGTGTTTGATAAATTAGCTCCAAGAGTTGACTTAACGAGATCGAGATAATCAAATCCTATGTTGATATAGGCACACATCCTCTGATGAAAGCTAGATGTGTTACTATATGTTTGAGTATGTACATTTGGTAGAGATAGGTTGATGATCTAACCAAGGTCTATACACTAGCGAGCTGGTGCGCATACAAGGGCATATGAGTAATACTATCACTCGTAGGGATTATATAGGTTCATTATTGAACCGGAAGACATGAGCTCACTCATGAGATATTGGGAATCAAATTCCTTGTGCGATCATCTCGTCTCGGAGGCTTGACTGAATTTATAGGTTTCATATATGCTTCTGGAAAGTATAGGATCAATACATGGGTATGATATGCTTTCGGAAAATATATGATTGATACCAACTCCCAAAGATTAAATGAGAAACTTAACGATAAAACCTTCAAGGAGACAATCTAAATAAGATCTAAAACTTCAGGTTTATTATAAATATTCAAGTATGTAGGATGTATGGGTATTAGTAATACTCGAGGGTGGTGTGATCATAAACGATTGTATAACCATGAAGCTTCCATTCCGAGGGAGTGATGAAACAGATTTGGATTTTAGTGACTCCTCTCAATAAAGAAGTGATCTAATCTTTGTCCAAATGTTGGGCATTGATCTCATATGATTCAGATGTAATGAGAAGATTTGATTTACGGTTTTGATTTAAATCAAACATTTGTTGAAGGTCCCTGAGATTTATATTTGGAGATATGATCTCAATCCAAGTCATTATACGTGGAACGTACAATCGCCCAGTCCTTATTTCCAAGTATGCACGGAGAAAGAGCGTTGTTCTTGGAAGAGTTTAAGAATAATTCCATTATTGATAATGTATTTGAGCATTGAGATAATTTGGTAATTAAATGTGATATATTTATCATAAATAATTTTACTATGATTTATATTATTTGGGCACATGAGAAGAGTTATATTAGATAATTAAATACGATTTAATTATCAAAGATGTGATTAATGTGGATATCACTATCCATAATAATCATGTATATTATAAATATGATTTATAATATGTTGGAGAGATTTTATTGTAAATAGAATTTACAAATTAAATGTTAATGTGAATTTGATTCACAATTGACAATTAATTATAAATTCAATTTACATATTATGTTGGATGTACGAATATGATTCATATTAGTCAATGGTATGATTGGAATTTTTCACAAGATTAATTTTGGAAATTATTATGTGAATTTTTTGATGCAATAATTGTTATTGAATATTAATATATATATATATATATATATAATAGAAGACTAAATCCCCTTTATGGTGGCCGTCCACCTTGACTTGTTCAAGAGAGGGGGACGATCACCTTATTTTTAGTAAAGGGATTTGCTCTTCCACTTTATCTGTGTATAATGCTTAATTTTAAAATGAATTAATTATTATCTTAAAAAGGGCATGGTTAATTTGTTTAAATTAGTTGTTTTTTAGCAATAAAACATGATCATTGATTAATAAACTTTTAATCTACATCATAGGATAAGAAAGCACATGGAATGAGATCCATGTATATCCAACTAGCATAAAAGGAAGGGTAGCCCTAGCCTTTTCTACACATAATTCTGAATCTCGTAGTCACTGTGACACCGTTGTGCTGCTAGATCAACTACTTGTGGATCTCCATCTTCTTCATTGTGCTTGGCTTGTAAAGAAGATGTTGGATTTCATGAGACGAAATCAGGAGGCTCACCACTCAAATCATCAAATTAGATTGGGAGAGCACGCATTTCATCAACGTGCTCGCAAGCATCTCCTCCGTCAGATCGGACTTGAGATAGGAGGTCTCTTTGTTAGAGACTACGATTGCAACTACGCTTCAAGAGGTACCCCTAATACCCCATTGTGGTTTAGATGAAAAGATCCAAGAAGTGTTCTTGCATCATGTGGTTTCATTGCTTTAAATTTTTTTTTTTAAATCCCGCCGCCCCGAATTACTAGTACGACTAGTCGCTCTTGATCACATATGATATGATAATCACGCTTCTGTGGTGCGCTTAAGGCTCTCCCCATAACCATCAGACCCCCCAATTCTACACTACCTACCAAAGCTGTCCAACACGTGACCCCCGCATGTGTATTGGGAAATTTGTGCTCTAAGCCCCAGATTCATAGACAATTCCACAAAGTCCCCGCCATCTGAAGTCACGTTCCCATGCATGCCCTCGCCTGACTTTTTTCATAAAACCCTTTAGATATCAGTAATTGCATATTAGCCCGTGTGCACTTTTGTTTTATTATTTGATTTGTAATTTGCATCTAGACCCATGTCTTTGAGCATATTTTGTAGTCATCATTTGTTATCATCTTTTAGTCTAAAAATCGCATTGTATAGAAGATTTATTTCTTTATCGTGTGAGTATTTAATATATTTTTTGTGAGTTGTGGTTAATTTAGTGAAAAAACAATGATGAATTACATAGTTTACCCATTTTGGGATCTGAAAATTGTATTAAATTAATCATTGCTATAAAAATTGTAAAAAAAATCACATTTGATAGAATTAGTCATTCTCTACAATGTTCCCAAAAATCACATCATTTGCATGCGTGACTTGATCTGAATAGATAAATTTACGATTAGATTAATTAATGTTTAATTGACTATAAACTTAACATTTTTAGGGTTTAGAATTGTTCCTGGGTAGACTAGCCTTAGATATATCTAAGATATATTTTTATTATTGGAAATAACTAGGTTTACTATTTATTAAAGATAATTTACTAAAAATCACAATCTCTGCATTCATTAATTCATAATTAATTTATATTGCATTAAAAAATTACAAAAAAATAGATATCATTAATTTCATCATATTTCACCTTCTGATCAAGTTTGAGGATTTTTTTGGACTTGATTTGATTAAAAAATGTTTTTTAGTCCCTAAACTAGCTTGAATTTGCATGACATTTTTAATTGCATATAAAAAATTATAAAAAAATGCTTCTATGAAAACCTAAATTCTAGATCACCTATTAACCAACCTAAGGAGATATTAGCCTCCCTGAGTTCGACCTTAGGATTGCTGAAGTAAATCTTCCAATATACCGTGGGGTCACTTATAAATCGACCATTAAACTAAAGGATCATCCTTATTGATTTCAGTAAACAGAGCCCAAATTCCGTGAGGAAAGGAGTGGGCATGAGGTTTATAGAAGAGTCACTATCATGTAGAGTTCACTTGAAAAATTGATTGAAGAACTCACGTGTAGTCAAAGGTACTCCCTTGTCTTTCTTCTTTGTTGCGAGATACACTGACAATAGCCGTGGTTAAAATATGCTTTTTAGCTCTATTGTGTTGGCTCTCGTGTGGTTGACGCTTTGATATACATGTCTCTTTAAGTCCTTTCTTCTTTCTAGGCATGTATTCCATGGCTTTCAATAAAGGCTTTTCCAAAAAGATATTTTGCAATATTTCAACAACACCTGGATCAGACAAAGTTGTTTTCAATTTTTTTACTGGTTTGTTTTAATTGCTTCAGGAAAAGGATGTATACATCATCAATAACAAAAGATTTATGAGATCTAGATTGTACAAATGGATGATTAATAGGGACAATCATACATTAAAGGGGGGAACTAAAACTTGGAAAATCAGCTATGTCGGTGTGCACAGGATCAATTGTTGGTGCTAGTCTTTCCTTGGCTAGAACGACTTGTCCATGGCATTATTGTCTTTTTAAACTTTTGATTTTTCTTCATTTTTTTGTATCCAGTGTTGCTACTCCTTTTCTCCCAAAACTTGATGCAAGATCAGTCAATACAATAGATGATGATTGGTCTCTGAAGCCTTATTCTTTCCCTTCACATTAGTAGTTGGTTGCAGTATCTTACCACTCTTGAGAGTCACCGGGTTAGATAAAATAAATGAATCATTGATACCAGACTCGGTTGGAAGAGGTTCATTACTGAATACATGCTTCTTACGATGAAAATTATTCGGGTTGGCCTCAATCTATGTTGGGATGATGGTCTTCACAATGGTGAGGTCATCCAGCTTCTTGTTCATCTCAGACATGTTCTTTATCAATTAGACGTGGCAATCAAGTGTGGGATTGACGGGAGTTGCCTCTAATTGTTCAGTGTACTGAGATCATTGAGTTTGATAATATGTGGAGGCGGCTACTGATAGTTCTGAAAATATGGATGAGTGGTAAACTATTGATACTGTAGAGGAGGGAATTGGTTCTGATAGTGAGCAATCGGTTGTTGATTGCAAAACTGATGTTGATGATATGCCGGCTACCGGTAAGTATTGTTACTAGGGGATATGCAAGTGTCGTAAAAGGACTTGGCATAGTCTCTTGAGAACAGAGTGACTGATCAGCTTACCTAGCTATTATTTAAATAGCCTATGATTGTAACATGAGTGTTGGTTTAATGATTAGCCCATTAATGGCTCTTTTGGCTAGTGGGAGATTATTAGACATGCGAGCCCACGGTGAGCCATTATGCAATAAATATTATTGCGAATATCATTCCCTAATCTGAAAAGAAGAATACATAATTTGCATAATAGGTCCCTTAGTACAATTAGGGTTATGTAACATGGCCATCTTGATGACCATACAACTGTTGATTCAAATACTGAATCATAGAGGCTGGTGCTTATATGAACATCTAATGAGTTAGATTGAGGACTCATCAAGCACCGTCAAATGTTAGTTAAGAGATGATCTCCAGCCTGAGTAGGAGATGGCAATCCTTTCTCAGTTAGGCTGATATCTGACCGACCTCTTGATGCATGTCCTCTGTATAGGAATAGAGATTCAAAGGTCTCAGATTATTTAAGTCAAAGAGTTGACTTAATGAGATCGAGATAACCAAAGTCCTATGTCGTTTGCTGTCATGATATAGGCACGCATCCTCTGACCGGAGACAGATGTGTTACTATATGTCTGAGTATGTACATTTGGCAGACTAATTGGTTGATGACCTAATCAAGGTCTATACACCGGCACGCTGGTGTGCATGCAAGGGCATATGAGTAATGCGATCTCTCAAAGGAATCATACAGGTTCATTACTGAACCGGAAGACATGAGCTCACTCATGAAATATTGGGAAGAATCAAATTCCGTGCACGGGTGTCTCGCTTTGGAAGCTTGACTGAATTTGTAGGTTTGATATACACTTTTGGAAATTATATGATCAACACCTGGGTATGATATATGCTTTTGGGAAGTATATGATCGATACCAAATCCCAATGATCAAATGAGAAACTTAGTGATAAATCCCTGAAGTAGACAGTGTAAAATTAATCTTATACTTCGAGATTATTCTGAGTCTTCCAGTATGCAAGAAGTACATGGATTGGGAATAGATGAGGGTGATGTGATCATAAACGATTGTATAACCATGACGCTTCCATTCCTAGGGAGTGATGAAATGGGTCTTGATTTTAGTGACTCCTCTCAATAGAGAAGTAATCTGATCTTAGTCCAAATATTGGACATTGATCTGAATGTGATTCAGATTCAATGAGAAGATTAGATTTGCGGTCTTGATTTAATCAAGCATCTATGGGAGGTCTGAGATCTGGATTTGTGATGTGATCTCAATATCCAAGTCACTATACATGGAACAATACAATCGCCCTGTCCTTATCTCCAAGTATCCGCGGAGAAAGCGCATTATCCTTGAAAGAGTTCATGGATAATTCTATTGTTGATTTATGTATCCAAGCATTTAGAAAATGGATAATTAAATGTGATTTAATTATCATGAATAATATGAATTTGATTCATATTATAAGGAGAGTTATCTTAGATAATTAAATGTGGTTTGATTATCAAAGATGTGATTAATGTGAATGTGATTCATATAATTTTGGCACGTGAGAATTGAGATCCAAGATGATTAAATGTTATTTAATTATCATGGATATGAATAATGTGCATAGCACTATCCATATTATTCATAATATATTATAAATGTGATTTATAATGTATTAGAGAGAGCTAATTATACTTTATATTTATTAATTAATTATTGATGTGTATTGGATAAACATTGTGTAATTAATCAAAAATGTAAATTATATTTTGTTTTCGGTTGTGAATGTGATTCACAATTTTTCAATGGCAAGATTGCAATATTCTCAAAATTAATTGTGAATTATTTTTGAAGAATAAAACACAACAAAAGTTGTTGGAAATTATGGGAGAAATTCATAGAGATATGCAATCTCATGTGATTGCATGAGATTGCCTCCACCATGAGGACATGGTGGACGGCTACACATTCCCACAAGGAATGTGGTAGCCACCCCCCACTTTCCTTATGGGGAGTAATCTCCATGCTATTTTCTCCTTAATTACTTGATCTAATTTAGGATTGAATTATATTTAATGTGTCAAATATATTTGATTTAAATTAGATTATAAGTTGTTGGCTTTTACCAACAACAATCTTAACCATTGGATTGATCATAAATCAATCTCAACCATTAATTTTATGAGTCCCATGGATTGAGATCCATGGATCCCAATACCCTATAAATAGAGAGGCATACCAAGATCTCAAGAACACATGCTATTGGAGCACATCTCTCTCTTTCTCTACACACCTACTCTCTCTCCCTCTCATGGCCATCCACCATGGATGCCCTAGAGAGAGTCTCCATCGCCGCAGCGTCGTCGTTATGTTGCCCGATCGTTTGCTCGTGGATTTCCGTCTCCTTCGGTGCGCCTCGCTCGTGAAGAAGACGTCGGATCTCGTGTGTCGAGATCAGGAGATCCGCTGCTTGGATCATCAACATGGATTGCGAGAAGCACGCGATTCATCCCCGCGCTCGCAAGCGTCTCCTCCGTCAGATTGGACTTGAGACAGGAGGTCTCTTCTTTTAGAGACTCGATCGCAACCACGCTTCAAGAGGTAATACTATTACTTGTTTGTGATTTAGATGAAACAATCCAAGAAGTGTTCTTAGATCATGTGGTTTCGTCGCATGAAAAAAATTTTAAATTCCGCTACATCGAGTAACTAGTCTGACTAGTCGCTCCTCATCGTATTCGATACGACGCTTACGCTTCCGTGACGTGCTTGAGGATCTTCCCATATCCTACAAGTGGTATCAGAGCCTTAGGTCGAAGGTTTTGGATACGATCAATAAAACCGAAGGCGACTTGGGTTCGTTAGGGTTGCGAAAGTTTTATCACATTTCATTTTTGCTTCTCTGTTTAGTGTAAATTTTCGGCTCTGTTTAAATTGTTTAAACACGAAAATAACACTTGGATTTTGTTCCCCATTAAATAATAAACCATAGGATCTGAGTTTACGTAATTTGGATTCCGTTTGCTCTAGATATGGTCGTTTTAATGAACATGTATTCACTGTTATAGGAACTGCGAATCTTAACATAATTAAGGAGTTAATTACTGTTTAGAAACACCTTGAAATGCGTGAAAATCACATAGGTTCTGTTGTAAATCAAATTAGCAAACTTTGAAAACTTACTTTGCTTAATTTGGATTTAAATTGATTGAGATATGCTAATTTTAGTAACTAGGGGTCACTGCTGAAATTACTTTCCTAATCAAGAACCGTGTGATTATCAATTAGTGAAATTAATTGTTAATTTCATGAAATAATTATGAAATATATTTGAGAAATATTTGAAGATGATTATTTTCTTAATTGACATGACCTCAACCAATAAATTGATTAGATTTGATCTAGATCAAAATTGGAAATACAATCATCAAACTCCTTGCTTTAATAGGATTAGGAATTTGTCTAGAAAATTTCCTTATAATAAAAAAATGTTTTGATTATTACTATATGGTATAATTTCGGTTGAAGAACCGATGGTCATCGCAAGTACAAAGTGATTGACTCGGCATCACTTTTTCCCGAGGCGGATATGGTGTCTAGTCGGGGATCGCTGGGGTAATGGGCTGCAATGTATGCGGTCCGTCCCACTCCCGCCGGTGCTGGCCATGACAGCGGGTAGGGAACGAATGATGCCTGAGAGATCATGATGTATTTTCTAATTATTATTAAAATTTGAATTAGTATGTATTTTGAGATAATACCATATATTCAAGTAAAATCAAGTTTGTTGATTGAATTGGATTGATAATTTATTTAATATGATGAAGTTAATTATATCCAATTAAAAACACACTATTATAATAGATGTGTTATTTCCTTTGGAAGAATTAATTATGTGAATATGATTCATGATAATTAATTAGAATTTGAAT
The DNA here is from genome assembly GCA_037367405.1 of Ottelia alismoides. Taxonomy (NCBI): domain Eukaryota; kingdom Viridiplantae; phylum Streptophyta; class Magnoliopsida; order Alismatales; family Hydrocharitaceae; genus Ottelia; species Ottelia alismoides. The sequence continues at coordinate 1,837,735 of JAZKJV010005737.1, forward strand.
ATGATATGGAGGATCACATAAGTGACATCCATGGTCTCCCGTCAAGGCGAATGGTTCCGTCGTTAGGGGTTGTATGTAGGAGAGGCATGTCCGAAGTGACAGCTCCTATATGCAAGCGCATCTGGATCGGGATCTTTGCTTCTCGAAAGTGTAAAGACGTATGCGTAGTGACCCCAATATCGGATCCTCATGTTATTGGGGCGATATTGGATTATGCATAGCAAGTTCTATTCCTGTTGACGGTTGGTTCAATTAACGACGGGTCAACATCACCTTAGGGGTGGTGGGCCCGGGTGTTAAAGACCGAATTGGGAATGCAAGTTGGACTTGCAAGGCATAATATGTTCCCACTTCTTTTTATTCGAGTTGCAGATTCTCAAATTATTGGGATGTAACAAAGATAAGGAAGGAGATCCCAGATCTTGCTGAGATATAATGGTAAGTATATCTCTTACATTGAAAGTGATTAAGGCAATGGACTTTCAGTGTTGACAAGGCAAGACAACTTTGATATAAAAATTCCTAAATCAAAGTAAATTATATATCCATATATGTTTATGCAAATTTCTTATTTCAAATAAACCTTATTTAATCCAACTCAATGTTATACTCAATGATAACCAGTAGAGTATCATGGATTGGACCCATGATCCAGATATTGTACTTGCAATTGGACACATAATGTATGTGGTTGCAATATGCAAGTTTCCTCATAATAATGAGGAATGATAATTAAATAGACAATAGGACTAAAATCCTAGGGTTTGTATATATCTATAAGTCTTGATCTCATCGAATGTACTTTTGAAGTGACATGTCGATAATTATCATAATTATCAAATAATCCTTACAAAATCTAAGAAGATTTTCCAGCATATGTGCTCTCGGCATATAATCATGAATAACATGGTTCTCTGCATTATGCAGAATGGTGGCTCTAAGATGATGTATTCAAATTGTTTGAGTACCTACCTGAACCTATGTTTTAAGAGTTTAAATGGATGTAGATACGATGAATGTCATCATTCTACGATCTATACTCTAGTCATTCATGAAGCTTCATAATATTCATATTGTATGAATTGAATGAAGCATGTATAAATGTTGAAATACTCTTATATTGAAATTTTTGATGTTAACATAAGATATCCTTTGTCTTGAGCAATAGTTGCTTATAGATAAAGGGAGCATAGTGAAAGCATGGGTTAGACCCAAGTAAGAAGTATAGTCAAAGAATTGACTGTACTTCTGTGACTTCCATATGACATCTAAAGAGTTGGATGAATGCCAATACTGCAATAAGTTGATGTGTTGATAGTATGACTATCAAATCTATCTAGAACCCTTACAGAAGGAATCGGATAGTGTTAGCAATGTGAGCCCGAGGCGAACCATTCCTACAATAAATGTTATTGTAATAAATGATTTATCAATAAAAGTTATTGATGTTTTGTTTCACTCCCTTTCTGATATTGAATGAATGAATGCACTATAAGGTCCCTCTGTACAATAAGGGTTATGTACCGTGGCCCACTTGATAATCATACAGCTGTTGATTCAATGATTGAATCATAGAGACTGACGCTTGGATGGATATCTAAGGAGTTAGATAGAGGACTCATCAAGCATCATCAATGATTAACAAGTAGTGATCTCCAGTCTGAGTGGGAGATGGCAATCCCATCTCATTAGACTGATATCTGATCGACCTCTTGATGCAGGTCCTCTGCATAGGAATATTGATTCAGAGGTATCAGATTAGTTGAGTCAATGAGTTGACTTAACGAGATCGAGATAACCAAAGACCTACGATGAATACTGTCACATCACAGGCAAACATCCTCTGACCAGAGACATATATATTACTATATGTCTGAGCATGTACATCTGGCAGACCAATAGGTTGATGACCTAATCAAGGTCTATACACCGGCGAGCTGGTGTGCACGTAAGGGCATAGGAGTAATATGATCTATCAAAGGGATCATACAGGTTCACTTGTGAACCGGGAGACATGAGCTCGCTCATGAGGTATTGGGATTGACCAAATTCTATGCATGGTCATCATGCTTTAGAAGCATGATATGAATTTGAAGGTAAGATATATGCTTTGTGAAAGCATATGATCTGTACCATATCCCAAGGACCAAGATTGAGAAACTTAATGATCAAACTATGAAGATGACCGTATAAAAGTGATCTTTATCTTCATGATGATCATGAGTCTTCCAGTATGCAGGATGTGCAGGTATTAGGAATACCTGAAGGGTGATTTGATCATAAACGATTGTATAACCATGACGCTTCCATTCCGAGGGAGTGATGAAACATGTCTGAATTTTAGTGATTCCTCTCATTAGAGAAGTGACCTAATCTTAGTCCATGTATTGGACATTGATCTGAATGAGATTCAGATGCAATGAGAAGATTAGGTTTACGGTCTTGATTTAATCAAGCATCTATGAGAGGTGCATGGGATCTGGATATGAGATGTGATCTCAATATCCAAGTCACTATACGTGGAACAATACAATCGCCCTGTCCTTATCTCCAAGTATCTGAGGAGAAATAGCATTGTTCTTAAATGGTTTAAGAGCAATTCCATAAGATCTATGCAAAGAGAAGTTGATAATTAAATGTGATTTAATTATCATAATATATGAGAAATTATCCAATATAATTAAATGGGATTTAATTATTATGGATAAGAATAATGTGGATAGTAATATCCAATTATTCCTAATATATTATAAATGTGATTTATAATGTATTAAAGAGAGTTAAAAATAATTTATATTAGTAGATTAATTATTAATGTGTATTGGATACACATTGTTTAATTAATTGAAAATGTAAATTACATTTTGTTTTGGGTTGTGAATTTGATTCACAATATTCCAATGTCAAGATTGCAATATTCCCAAAATTAATTGAGAATTATTTTGGTGAATTAAAATACCGACAAATTGTTGTTGGAAAAATAAGTAGAGAGAAAATTAAGGAGAGGTGCAATCTCATGGAACCATGAGATTGCACTCCTCATTAGGAATGAGGGGGGCGGCACTCAATTCCCTTGGGGAATTGGTGGCCGTCCCCTCTTCCAAATAAGGAGAGCATCTCCTTTGCCTTCTCTCTCTCTTATTTGATTGATTTAGATTTGGTATTAATATTTGTTTGATTTATCAAATATATTTTATCAAATTAAATCACAAGTTGTTGGCTTTTACCAACAACAATCTTGACCATTGGATTGTCATAAATCAATCTCAACCATTGATTTTATATGACACATGGATTGAGATCCATGGATCCCAAAACCTTATAAATAGAGAGGCACTCTTGGCTCTCTCTTTACACATGATATTGTAGCAAATCTCTCTCTCTTTCTCTCATACTCGACAACCCTCTCTCCCTCTTCCTCTTGGTGGTCGTCCACCTTAGTGGAGGGAATCATCGTCGCCCTCGCCTTCGTGCTACCGCTTCGACGCTCTGCGGTTCTCCGTCTACTTCGAGTGCTTCGCCCGCGAAGGAGACGTTCGATCTCGTGCGACGAGATCAGGAGCAGTCGCGCTGGGATCAACTTCTTGGATTGCGTGGACACCGCGGTTCATCCCCGCGCTCGCAAGCGATCTCTCCGACGATCGGACTTGAGACAGGAGGTCTCTTCTCTTAGAGACTTGATCAACCACGCTTCAAGAGGTATTGCATTATACTTGTTGTGGTTATAGATGAAACGATCCGAGAATGGTTCTTGGATCATGTGGTTTCATTGAATATATTTTTATAAAATTTCGCTGCATCGAACAACTAGTACGACTAGTCGTTCTTCGTCGTATCCGATACGACGCTCACGCTTCCGTGATGCGCTTGAGGATCTCTCCATATCCTTCAAGTGGTATCAGAGCCTTAGGTCGACGGTTTCGAATAGTGATTCGTTAACCAAGGACGACTTGGGTTCGCTAAGGTCGCGAAAGTTTTCATCGCATTTGATTTCGCAGATCTGTTTAGTAAATAAATTCGGCACTGTTTAAATTGTTTAAACACGAATTTTATACTTGGATTATGTTCCCCATTAAATAAGGAAACCATAGGATCTGAGTTTTCATATATCGGATTTCGTATGCTCGAGATATGGTCGTTTTAATGAACATGTATGCACTGTTGCGGGAACTGTGAATCTGAACGTGATTAAAATGTTAATTACTGTTTAGACTTGCCTCGAAATGCATGAAACATCACATAGGTTCTGTCCTAAATCAAATTAGCAAACTTTAGAAATTGACTTTGCTTAATTTGGATTTAATATGATTGAGATATGCCAATTTTGGTAAGTAGGGATCACTGCTGAAATTGCTTTCCTAATCTAGAACCAAGTGATTGTCAATTAGAGAAATTAATTGTTAATTTCGTGAAATAATCTTGAAAAATATTTGTGAAATATTGAAACATGATTATTTGCCTAATGGACTTGGCCCCAACTAATTAGTTGATAAGATTTGATCTAAACCTTAATTGGAATTACAATCATCAAACTTTTTGCTTGAATAGGACTTGGGAATTTGCCTAGCAAATTTCCTTAAAATCAAAATTGTTTTGATTACTATATGGTATAATTTCGGTTGAAGAACCGATGATCATCTCAAGTACAAAGTAATCAATTTGGCATTATCCTTTCCCGAGGTGGATATGGTGTCTAGTCGGGGATCGCTGGTCAGCGGGTTGCAACGTATGTGGTCCGCCCCACTCCCGTCGGTACTGGCCATGACAGCGGGTAGGGCCGGGATAATGTCCGATGGATTATGATGTATTTTTCTAATTATTAAAATTCAAATTAATACGTACTTTGAGAATAATATCATATATGTATATTCAAGCATAAAATTAAGTTTGATTGATTAAATTGGATTGATAATTAATTTAATATGATTAAGTTAATTATATCCAATTGAGAATACTCTAATATGATTAGAGTTAATAATTCCCTTGGAAGAATTAATTATATGAATGAGATTCATATTAATTAATTAAATTTGAATAAGAGATGGAGGATCACATAAGTGACATCCATGGTCTCCCGTCAAGGCGAAGGGTTTCGTCGCCAAATATTATATGTGGGAGACACCTGTCCGAAGTGACAGCTCCCACATATGATCCTTTTGGATCGGGCTCGTCGCTTCTCGAAAGAGTAAGGACGTATGCGTAGTGACCCCAATATCGGGTCCTCATATTATTGGGGCGATATTGGATTGCGCATAGCGAGTTGTATTCCTATTGACGGTTGGTTCAATTAATGACGAGTCAACATCACCTCAGGGGTGGTGGGCTTGAGTATTAAAGACCGAATTGGGAAATGCAAGTTGGACTTGCAAGGCGGAATGCGTTCCCGCTTCTCTTTATCGGAGTCATAGGTTCTCATATTATTGGGATATGACAATGATAAAGAGGAGATCCCAGTTCTTGCTTGAGATATATTGGTAAGTATATCTCCTACTTTGAAAGTGAATAAGGGAATAAACTTTCATAGTTGACATAGCAAGATTAATTTGATTTAAAATGCCTTAATCAAATAAAATTAAATTGAATATATGATTATATGTTCTGATATAGTGCATTCTCAATTTCAGAAAATGAAGGCCATGAACCCACTGAACAGGCTTCTGGAGGTCAACCACTTGACCGAACCAAATTACTCGGATTGGATCCGTAATTTGGAGCTTGTGCTTTCGGCAGAGCGCATCAGTTATGTGCTCTCTGAAAACAAACTTGAAAACCCTAAATCTAAGGAAGACAAAGCATATAATGACAAGTATGATGAAGATCATGTCTTGGCTAGGTGCTATATCTTGGGTTCTCTCTCCAATGTTCTTCAAAAGCAACATGTGGAGATGAGTACTTGCCAGGATATCATGCAGAATCTAAAGGATATGTTTGGTGACATTAACCGCACCCAGCGGTACAATGTTATGAAAGAACTCATTCGCTGCAAGATGCAGGAAGGGACCTCGGTCCGCGAGCATGTACTCAAAATGTTTGGGTACTTGTCAGAACTTGAGACTCTGGGGGCGACGATGGATGCAGACATGCAATCTGATTTCATTCTGCTGTCATTGCCCAAATCTTTCAATAACTTTGTGGTGTCATTCCACATGAATAAGCTGGAACTGACAAATGCTGGGCTTCTTGCTGCATTAAAGTCTGCAGAAGACGTAATGAAGAAAGATTGTCCCTCTGGCACTGCAATGGTTGCACAGGTCAGAGGGAAGCGCGGTCAGAAGCAAGGTTCTCGGAAGGGCCCAGCCCAGAAGAGAAAGAAGAAGGGACAAAGTGTTGCCTCATCTTCCAATGCATCCACTTTAATGGCGTCGAAGAAAACCGACGTTTGTCACCACTGCAAGAAGCTGGGGCACTGGAAGCATAATTGCCCAGATTACCTGAAGTCGGTCGACAAAGGTATAGCCCCAGCAGGTATGAAATCTACTCTTATCATTGAAACCAGCTTTCTCGTTGGACGAGAAGGAAGTTGGGTAGTTGATTCTGGTGCTTCTGTTCATGTATGCAATTTGTTGCATTTGTTTCAGGAAACTAGACAGCTTGAAGAAGGGGAGATAGTCATCCAGATGGGATCTGATGCAAGTGTTGCAGCAGTCGCCGTCGGGACCTGCAGACTATCATTATCTAGTGGAAGAGTCCTAGTACTTAAAGAGTGTCTTTATGTACCTGAAGTCAGAAGGAATTTGATATCTGTATCTAAGCTAGTTAGAAGTGGATATTCATTCCTATTTTGTAATAAATTAGTCCTAAATCATTATGATAAATATATTGCAGAGGGTATTTTGACTTCTGGAGGACTCTATGAATTGTGCATTAATGAGCATGTCATGAATGTTACAACCACTAATAAAAACCCTAAAAGATCCAGGAGTAATATAAATCATTCAAACATGATTTCGCATCAAAGGCTTGGTCATTTATCTGTTGATATGATCAATAGATTGATAAAGGATGGACCTTTGGATTTCCTACAGGTTCAGCCTTTACCTACCTGTGAACATTGTATTCGAGGTAAAATGACCAGGATGCCTTTCCGTAACAAGGTTACAAGATGTGAAGGTATTATTGACTTAATACATACTGATGTATGTGGTCCCTTCAGTACCGCGACTCGAAATGGATATCGATATTATTTGACATTTATTGATGACCATTCGCGATACGGGTTTATCTTCCTATTACGTCATAAGTCTGAAACCTTTGAAAAGTTTAAAGAGTTCAAGGTTTCGGTTGAGAACCAAACCAATAGGAAGATTAAACGAATTCGATCTCATCAAGGTGGCGAGTACCTATCAGATGAATATAAGGAATACCATAAAGAGAATGGAATTATTTCCAATCTCACTCCTCCTAGAACTCCCCAACTTAATGGTGTTGCTGAAAGACGCAACAGAACCATCATGGATATGGTTCGTTCAATGATGAGTAAAGCACATTTACCACTTAGTTTCTGGGGATATGCAGTAGAGACTGCAATATATATCCTAAATAAGATTCCTAGCAAATCTGTACCTAAAACTCCTCATGAGCTATGGTATGGAACCAAACCGAGTGTTAATCACTTGAGGGTTTGGGGTTGCTTGGTCCATGCAAAGAATGTGGATGCAAGTAAGCTAGAATCTCGCTCTCGTGAATGCTACTTCATTGGGTACGTTAAAGATGGTATTAGATACCAACTTTATGACCCTGAGACCCAAAAGGTTTTTGTCTCTAGAGATGTGAAATTTCTGGAGGATGATTTCCTGAAAGGTCAAGACAAAAGTGAAGTAGAGGAACTCATTGAGTCCCCTGAGGACTCTGAGCTTCCTGAACCAGAAACTGAAGAGATAAATAAAGATGAAACACCTATACCTCTTCGAAGGAGTTCGAGGGTGGTTGCACCACCTGAAAGGTATGGATTCTATGTGTCAGGTGAAACTGACAGTGATCCTACTTCATTTGATGAAGCACTCGCAGATCATGACATGGATAGATGGATGCTAGCAATGAAGTCAGAAATTGACGCCATGCATAAGAATGGTGTATGGACCCTAGAGGATCCACCTAAGGGGGTGAAACCCATTGGGTGCAAATGGATCTTCAAGAGAAAGAGGGGACCTGATGGGAAAGTAGAGACTTTCAAGGCACGGCTCGTAGCCAAGGGCTACACACAGAGAGAAGGCATCGACTATGATGAGACATTCTCTCCTGTGGCTATGCTTAAATCCATCAGGGCATTGCTAGCTATAGCTGCATATCTTGACTACGACATCTGGCAGATGGACGTCAAGACGGCTTTCCTCAATGGATACCTCGAGGAGGATATCTACATGGAGCAGCCCCAGGGCTTCATAACTGAGGATGGCAAAGTATGCAAGCTAAAGAAATCCATCTATGGGCTCAAGCAAGCTTCTCGTAGCTGGAACATCAGATTTGACGAAACCATAAAGAGTTATGATTTTGTGCAAAATCCTGATGAACCTTGTGTGTACAAGAAGCTTAGTGGGAGCGCCATTGTATTCATCGTGCTTTATGTAGATGACATCCTTATCATTGGGAATGATACAGGGATGATGACCAGTGTGAAGATTTGGCTGTCCCATACCTTTGAGATGAAAGATCTTGGAGAAGCCTCTTACATCTTGGGTCTGAAGCTGTTCAGAAACCGAGAGAAGAGGATATTGGGATTGTCACAACAAGGATACATTAAGAAGATTCTTGAACGATTCCGTATGGATAGTTCTAAGAAAGTATTCCTACCCTTAAGACATGGTATCCACCTGTCTAAAGGAATGGCTCCTCAAACTGTTGAGGAAAAGAAGGCCATGGCTGGATGTCCTTATGCATCGGCCGTAGGAAGCTTAATGTATGCCATGATGTGTACCAGGCCAGATATCTGCCATGCAGTGGGAGTGGTCAGTCGTTACCAATCCTGCTATGGAGAACAACACTGGAATGCAGTAAAGAACATATTCAAATATCTTAGACGGACGCAAGATTACATCTTGGTCTATGGAGATGGTGATCTCCAAGTCTTGGGATATACAGATTCTGACTTCCAATCAGATATTGATGATCGAAAGTCGACATCAGGGCTTGTGTTCCTGTTGAACGGTGGTGCTGTGAGCTGGAGAAGCAAGAAGCAGGACACTACGGCAGATTCAACAACAGAAGCCGAATACATTGCCGCATCGGATGCTGCAAAGGAGGCGGTGTGGTTGCGCAAGTTCGTCCAGGAGCTTGGTGTAGTTTCCTCTGATACTCCCATCCCGCTACTCTGTGATAACACGGGAGCCATTGCCCAGGCGAAGGAACCCAGATGGTATCAGAAGAGGAAGCACGTAGAAGGGAAATACCACATCATTCGGGAGATTCAAAAGCGTGGTGACATCATCATCACCAAGGTGGCCTCTGCCGACAACATTACGGATCCTCTTACCAAACCTCTGACACAGAAGGTTTTTGACCAGCATGTAATGAGTATGGGTTTAAGGCTTGTTCCTGAATGGTTCTGAGGGCTAGTGGGAGATTGTTAGCAATGTGAGCCCGAGGCGAACCATTCCTACAATAAATGTTATTGTAATAAATGATTTATCAATAAAAGTTATTGATGTTTTGTTTCACTCCCTTTCTGATATTGAATGAATGAATGCACTATAAGGTCCCTCTGTACAATAAGGGTTATGTACCGTGGCCAACTTGATAATCATACAGCTGTTGATTCAATGATTGAATCATAGAGACTGATGCTTGGATGAATATCTAAGGAGTTAGATAGAGGACTCATCAAGCATCATCAATGATTAACAAGTAGTGATCTCTAGTCTGAGTGGGAGATGGCAATCCCATCTCATTAGACTGATATCTGATCGACCTCTTGATGCAGGTCCTCTGCATAGGAATATTGATTCAGAGGTATCAGATTAGTTGAGTCAATGAGTTGACTTAACGAGATCGAGATAACCAAAGACCTACAATGAATACTGTCACATCACAGGCAAACATCCTCTGACCAGAGACAGATATATTACTATATGTCTGAGCATGTACATTTGGCAGACCAATAGGTTGATGACCTAATCAAGGTCTATACACCGGCGAGCTGGTGTGCACGTAAGGGCATAGGAGTAATATGATCTCTCAAAGGGATCATACAGGTTCACTTGTGAACCGGGAGACATGAGCTCACTCATTAGGTATTGGGATTGACCAAATTCCATGCATGGTCATCATGCTTTAGAAGCATGATATGAATTTGAAGGTAAGATATATGCTTTGTGAAAGCATATGATCTGTACCATATCCCAAGGACCAAGATTGAGAAACTTAATGATCAGACTATGAAGATGACAGTATAAAAGTGATCTTTATCTTCATGATGATTGTGAGTCTTCCAGTATGCAGGATGTGCAGGTATTAGGAATACCTGAAGGGTGATTTGATCATAAACGATTGTATAACCATGACGCTTCCATTCCGAGGGAGTGATGAAACAGGTTTGGATTTTAGTGACTCCTCTCATTAGAGAAGTGACCTAATCTTAGTCCATGTATTGGACATTGATCTGAATGAGATTCAGATGCAATGAGAAGATTAGGTTTACGGTCTTGATTTAATCAAGCATCTATGAGAGGTCCATGGGATCTGGATATGAGATGTGATCTCAATATCCAAGTCACTATACGTGGAACAATACAATCGCCCTGTCCTTATCTCCAAGTATCTGAGGAGAAATAGCATTGTTCTTAAATGGTTTAAGAGTAATTCCATAAGATCTAAGCAAAGAGAAGTTGATAATTAAATGTGATTTAATTATCATAATATATGAGAAATTATCCAATATAGTTAAATGGGATTTAATTATTATGGATAAGAATAATGTGGATAGTAATATCCAATTATTCCTAATATATTATAAATGTGATTTATAATGTATTAAAGAGAGTTAAAAATAATTTATATTAGTAGATTAATTATTAATGTGTATTGGATACACATTGTTTAATTAATTGAAAATGTAAATTACATTTTGTTTTGGGTTGTGAATTTGATTCACAATATTCCAATGTCAAGATTGCAATATTCCCAAAATTAATTGAGAATTATTTTGGTGAATTAAAATACCGACAAATTGTTGTTGGAAAATAAGTAGAGAGAAAATTAAGGAGAGGTGCAATCTCATGGAACCATGAGATTGCACTCCTCATTAGGAATGAGGGGGGCGGCACTCAATTCCCTTGGGGAATTGGTGGCCGTCCCCTCTTCCAAATAAGGAGAGCATCTCCTTTGCCTTCTCTCTCCCTTATTTGATTGATTTAGATTTGGTATTAATATTTATTTGATTTATCAAATATATTTTATCAAATTAAATCACAAGTTGTTGGCTTTTACCAACAACAATCTTGACCATTGGATTGTCATAAATCAATCTCAACCATTGATTTTATATGACACATGGATTGAGATCCATGGATCCCAAAACCCTATAAATAGAGAGGCACTCTTGGCTCTCTCTTTACACATGCTATTGTAGCAAATCTCTCTCTCTCTCTTTCTCTCATACTCGACAGCCCTCTCTCCCTCTTCCTCTTGGTGGCCGTCCACCTTAGTGGAGGGAATCGTCGTCGCCCTCGCATTCGTGCTACCGCTTCGACGCTCTGCGGTTCTCCGTCTACTTCGAGTGCTTCGCCCGCGAAGGAGACGTTCGATCTCGTGCGACGAGATCAGGAGCAGCCGCGCTTGGATCAACTTCTTGGATTGCGAGGACACCGCGGTTCATCCCCGCGCTCGCAAGCGATCTCTCCGACGATCGGACTTGAGACAGGAGGTCTCTTCTCTTAGAGACTCGATCAACCACGCTTCAAGAGGTATTGCATTATACTTGTTGTGGTTATAGATGAAACGATCCGAGAATGGTTCTTGGATCATGTGGTTTCATTGAATAAAATTTTTTAAAATTCCGCTGCACCGAACAACTAGTACGACTAGTCGTTCTTCGTCGTATCCGATACGACGCTCACGCTTCCGTGATGCGCTTGAGGATCTCTCCATATCCTTCAGATAGTACATCAGAATAATCTACATATAATCATTGAAATTGACTTACTTATTTGATAAGATAAAGTCTAATAATCATATCTCAATCTTCTAATGACACTTGCAATTGGTTGCATCTGTATTAGAATGTTAGAAATTTGATCTTATGGTTTATTGGTCATCCATGTTGGAAGTGATGCAATTGTTGCAAAAAATTCCATTGGATCAATAGACTTCATATTTTTAGCGGGAGCCCTTAGTCTTAGAGAATGCCTTTGTGACCTGTATATTAGAATACACTCATACTTCATTTCTATATGTTGGAAATAAACATGAATTCTGGAATAAACCTATCATAGAGAGTTATGATGGATAGATTTTAGATAGTAATCTAACATCTAGTGGACTCCGCTAAATTAGAAAATTAATGAATGGTTCATTAAGATTTCTAATACTGAAAATTAAACTTTTAAAGATCAATAGGTGGATGAAGATCATTTGACAACGATCTGGCATCATGTTTTGGACATATGTCTGTTGATGAGATCAATGGACAAGTAAGAGATGAAACTTTAGAATGTATAAAATGTCAAAACTTGTATACTTATGAATATTGTATTCAAAGTAATATGTCCAATACACCTTTCTTTGGGAAAGGTGTAAGATGTCAAGGTATTCATGATCTCATACATATTGATATATGTGAATCATCTATATCAGAATAAACATTATGGATATGAGATATCTATTAATGATTATTTGTGATATGAGATTTCTTCTCTTCACCTAAGAAACCTTTGAAATGTTTAAAGATTTCACAATTTTGGTTTAGAACCAATGTTTGAATGAAGATGAAATGAATTTGATCTAACCAAGGTAGCTTGTACCTATTAGATGAATTCAAAGAATACCTTATGGAGATGTGAATATTATTCCTATCTCAATCCTCCTAATGAACCTTAACTCAATAGAGTTGTAGGGAGATACAATTGATCATGTGTGACATGATTTGATCAATGATTAATCTTAGCATAATTATCTCTTAGTTTCCAGGTATATATATGTGGTAGAGTCTACATTATATATCCTACAAGGTTCCATGCTAGAAAGCTGGAATCTAGCACCAGAAAGTGCTACTTCATTAGGAAAATAAAGGATGGTATTGGATACCTACTTTATGACCTTGAGATTCTTAAAAGATCTCATCTTTGAGAATATGATTCTTATAGGATGACTCTCTTGAGAATCAAGATGAAAATGAAGTAAATGGAACTCATTTAATCTTGAGAAGATAATGAGGCTCCTAAAATCGGAAACTAAGTAGACAATTAAAGATGAAACATTAATACCTCTTCAAATAAGTTTGAGGATGGATTCCATGTGTCAGTTGAATTTGACAATGATCTGACTTCATGTGATGATGCTTCTGAAGATCATATCATGGAAAGATAGATGTTAGCAATAAAAGTCTAATGTAGACATCATATACAAGTGTTGTATATAGACCCTCGAGGATCCACCTATAAGGGTTAGACCCATTATGGTGTAAATGGATCTTCAAGAGAAAGAGGGAACCTGATGAGAAGGTAGAGACCGTCAAAGCACGGTTCGTAGCCATGAGCTATACACCGAAGAGAAGAAATCGCTTGCGATGAGACTTGCTCTCCAGTGACCTTGCTTTAACCCATCAGAATATTGCTAACCCTAGCTACACAAGTTGACTATGATATTTTCATGATGTGAGTTAAGATTGCATTCCTTTATGAATACCTCTCTGAGGATATTCACATGAAGTAGCCCCAGGGCTTCATGGTTGAGGAAAGCAAGGTATGCAAACTAGAGAACTCCATATATTGGACTAAAATAAGCTTCTTGTAGTTGGAACATTGGATATGATGAATTCATAAATGTTATGATTTCAGATAGTATCTTGGCGTACCATGTGAAGCTTAGTAGGAGTGCGATTGTGTTCATCATGCTAAATGTAGATATCATAATCATTTGGAATGATCTAAGGATGATAATAATAAGTGTTTTATAATCTGGGAGTCCCATACCTCGAGATATGATCTCCAAGATACCTCTTAGATCTTAGTTCTGAAGTTGTTCAGAAGCAAAGAGAAGAGGGTATTTGGACAGTCACATTAATAGTACACCTTGGATATTTCCATTTTTTGGAAAATTCCAAGAAAGGCTTTTTTTCCTCAAAGATATGGTACGGACCTATCTAAAGGGATAGCACCTTAAAGAGTTGAGGATGTGAATGCAAATTGCTTGCCCTTGTGCATCAGTTCCAAGAAGCCGAAAGTATGCTAGATGTGTACAAAAGCTAGATGTCTACCATGCAGTGGGAGTAGTAAACTGTTACTAATCCTACTATGGTGATAAAACACTTGATTGCAGTAATAACGATATCTTCATAGAAGGCAAAACTTTTGAAATAGTGATCTCAAAGTCTTATCTTCAAGAAATTAAGACTTTATAGATAGTGGTCTAAAAGGTCTCAACTACGGATACCTTAGGAGATAGAGATCTCCAGGAATAAGGGTATTCTGATAAGGATTATGGTAATACTGGTTATAATAATTATTGAGCAGTAGTATCAAGGACACTATAACCGCTTTGACTATATTGAGTATTGGTTGCATAGGATGCAACATTCGCATTAGATGCGAATACTGTTACTAGAGGATATGCAAGTACCGTAAAAGGACTTGGCATAGTCTCTTGGGAACAGAGTGACAGATCAGCTTACCTAGCTATTTTTTAAATAGCCTATGACTGTCACATGAGTGTGGGTTAAATGATTAGCCCATTAATGGCTCATTGGGCTAGTGGGAGACTGTTGGACATGCGAGCCCACGGCGAGCCATTATGCAATAAATATTATTGCGAATATCATTCCCTAATCTGAAATGAAGAATACATAATTTGCATAATAGGTCCCTTAGTACAATTAGGGTTATGTACCATAACCATCTTGATGATCATACAACTGTTGATTCAAATATTGAATCATAGAGGTTGGTGCTTGGATGAACATCTAATGAGTTAGATTGAGGAATCGTCAAGCACCGTCAAATGATTGTTAAGAGATGATCTCTATCCTGAGTAGGAGATGGCAATCCTTTCTCAGTTAGGCTGATATCTGATCGACCTCTTGATGCAGGTCCTCTGCATAGGAATAGAGATTTAGAGGTGTCAGATTAGTTAAGTCAAAGAGTTGACTTAACGAGATCGAGATAACCAAAGTCCTATGTCGTATGTTGTCATGATATAGGCACGCTTCCTCTGACCGGAGATAGATGTGTTCCTATATGTCTGAGTATGTACATTTGGCAGACCAATAGGTTGATGACCTAATCAAGGTCTATACACCGGCGTGCTGGTGTCCATGCAAGGGCATATGAGTAATACGATCTCTCAAAGGGATCATACTGGTTCATTACTGAACCGGAAGACATGAGCTCACACATGAGATATTGGGAAGAATCAAATTCTGTGCATGGTCTTCTCGCTTTGGAAGCTTGACTGAATTTGTAGGTTTGATATATACTTTTGGAAAGTATATGATCAATACCTAGGTATGATATATGCTTTTGGAAAGTATATGATCGATACCAACTCCCAATGATCAAATGAGAAACTTAGTGATAAATCCATGAAGTAGACAATGTAAAATTGATCTTATACTTTGGGATTATTCTGAGTCTTCCAGTATGCAGGATGTACAGGTATTGGGAATACCAGAGGGTTATGTGATCATAAACGATTGTATAACCATGACACTTCCATTCCTAGGGAGTGATGAAACGGGTCTGGATTTTAGTGACTCCTTTCAGTGGAGAAGTAATCTGATCTTAGTCCATATATTGGACATTGATCTGAATGTGATACAGATTCAATGAGAAGATTAGATTTGCGGTCTTGATTTAATCAAGCATCTATGGGAGGCCTGAGATCTGGATTTGAGATGTGATCTCAATATCCAAGTCACTATACGTGGAACAATTCAATCACCCTGTCCTTATCTCCAAGTATCTGCGGAGAAAGCGCATTATCCTTGAAAGAGTTCATGGATAATTCTATTGTTGATATATGTATCCGAGCATTGAGAAAATGGATAATTAAATGTGATTTAATTCTCATGAATAGTATGAATTTGATTCATATTATAAGGAGAGTTTCTTAGATAATTAAATGTGATTTGATTATCAAATATGTGAATAATGTGAATGTGATTCATATTATTTGGGCACGTGAGAATAAAGATCCAAGATGATTAAAAGTGATTTAATTATCATGGATATGAATAATGTAGATAGAACTATCCATATTATTCATAATATATTATAAATGTGATTTATAATATATTAGAGAGAGCTAATTAGAATTTATATTTGTTAATTAATTATTGATGTGTATTGGATACACATTGTGTAATTAATTGAAAATGTAAATTATATTTTGTTTTGGGTTGTGAATGTGATTAACAATTTTTCAATGGCAAGATTGCAATATTCTCAAATTAATTGTGAATTATTTTTGAAGAATAAAGCACAACAAAAGTTGTTGGAAATTATGGGGGAAATTCATGGAGATATGCAATCTCATGAGATTGCATGAGATTGCCTCCACCATGAGGACATGGTGGACGGCTACACATTCCAACAAGGAATGTGGTAGCTGCCCCCCACTTTCCTTATGGAGAGTAATCTCCATGTTATTTTCTCCTAAATTGCTTGATCTAATTTAGGATTGAATTATATTGGATGTGTCAAATATATTTGATTTAAATTAGATTATAAGTTGTTGGCTTTTACCAGCAACAATCTTGACCATTGGATTGTTCATAAATCAATCTCAACCATTGATTTTATGAGTCCCATGGATTGAAATCCATGGATCCCAAAACCCTATAAATAGAGAGGCATACCAAGCTCTCTAGAACACATGCTATTGGAGCACATCTCTCTCTCTCTTTCTCTCTACACGCCTACTCCCTCTCTCCCTCTCATGGTCGTCCACCATGGATGCCCTAAAGAGGCTCCATCGTCGTAGCGTCGTCGTTATGCTGCCCGATCATTTGCTCGTGGATTTCCATCTCCTTTGATGCACCTCGCTTTTGAAGAAGACGTCGGATATCGTGTGTCAAGATCAGGAGATCCTCCGCTTGGATCATCAACATGGATTGCGACAAGCACGCGATTCATGCCCGCGCTCGCAAGCGTCTCCTCCGTCGTATCGGACTTGAGACAGGAGGTCTCTTCGTTAGAGACTCGATCGCAACCACGCTTCACGAGGTAATCCTACTACTTGTTTGTGGTTTAGACGAAAGAATCCGAGAAGTGTTCTTGGATCATGTGGTTTCGTCGCATGAAATTTTTTTTAAATTCTGCTGCATTGAGCAACTAGTCCTACTAGTCGCTCCTCGTCGTATTCGATACGACGCTCACGCTTCCGTGGTGCGCTTGAGGATCTTCCCATATCCTACAGGTATGTCACCATATGGGAGCTTGTTACGAAGACTAATGTGGATGCTAGTTCTGGACATTTCTTCCACCTTTAGCCTGGTGGAATGGTCGGATGGCCGAGGTATAACCCTGATGTTGTCCTCAAGGATGGGTCAATTGTTGTCCATTGGCCCATGTGCCATTCACCTTCTAAATCTCTAGTGTAGTGGAAAGAATGGCTCTACATAAGTCATGTCCTTTGAATGGTATATGACCATATATGTCTATTATGATGACTGGCCCTGATTTGGTTCCTGCATGTAGTATACGTAGTGGATGGACTACAACTTCCTCGAACTCTACTATGATGGTTGTTCTTTCAGCTCAGCTAAAGAAGTTGCGACGGTCACACTCACTGACTGACATGAGTTGATGGTGCTCACCAGAATCTCCAATTGCTTAATTATCTGCTTTATTTGTTTGACCACATTTAGTTTTTTAAGCTCTTGTGATCGTTTTTTGATGATATCGACTTGAGATAGGTGGTTCCTGATGATATTGAGATTGGAACTCTCATTCATATCCTCTTCATGAGATGTAGCCATATTTACAGGCTTGGAATGGATATGTGGAATCTTTTGAAATGCTCGGGATGAAGATAAGGAGGTCGATCCTTCTGTCATCTCCTCAAAAATTTGCCAGATGACTTCTTCGTCCTTATTGAAGTGGGACCATCCTCATGCAACGTCTACCAACCTCTGACTCTCATGATGTAGGCCCCTGAAGAAATCTTAGACCGGACTAGTATTTATTATCTCATGGTGAGGGAACTTCTTCTAAAGATCTTTGAATCTTTCCCAAGCCTCGTGAAACAACTCGTGGGGCATTTGGGAGAAGTTGGAAATTAGAGCTCGCATTAGATTCAAACAACCTAGGGGATAGTATTTTGTTAAGGAAAACTGATTTCAACTCTTCCTCGGTCGTCACTACCTTCCCCAAATGATTGATCCAAAATAAAGCAGTATTCTAAAGTCTAAAGGGGAAGGCAATCATTTAAACTACCTCCAATGAAATGTTGGGGTAGAGCATTGTATAGCAGATGTATTTGAACCATTGCATATGTATAAAAGGTTCTTCATTGTTGTTCCCATAAAAAATAGACAAAAGAAGGAGTAGATGTGTCTTTAGCTTAAAATATCTGTGAATCTGAGGTATCTTTATCCACTCTGCTATCTGACTGGCGCCAAGGTTGTACGACTTTTTGAGAGCTGATTTTGTACCTCTTTCCTCTACTCATCCCTTTCTTGGTTTCCAGATGCTTGATCTTCACATCCTCCATTTCCTCCTGCATGTTGATCTTCACCTCCTCCTCAGTTTCCTCTTTCTCTCCTCATCTCCATTAACATCTTGTGGAAGGTATCTTGGGCATTCATCTACTCCGTTGATTGTTGTTGAATAACAAGGATGGAGGCTAGCATATAATTGTTGACCTCATTCTGATCTATTTGTTGTCCCTTTCCTCTTTGAATTTAGATCGAGGGTTGGATCTACAATGGCAAATACTTATTAACAAGTCTTGAAATACTCACCAGATGAATAAAGTTATCCAATATTAGGGTCAACCTTGAACTTTATTAGAGTGGGGGTCGTAAATGGAGATTGTCTATCTCCATTCCGAAGAAATATATCTTGGGAAGAGAGTCATCCTGAGCTCTTGGTGGAGAAATGATCAGGAAGTCTAGAAAGAGGTTCGCAAAGGTCGAACAGAGCTCTGTGAAATCACTCCGAATTATTGGAGATGTTGGCATCAGGGAGTCGATGTGGGTGTTCGTGGAGTCTTAACTGAACCCTCTAAGATCTGACATCTTGAGAACCAAAAGAAATGAAATGATGATAAAGTGGAATACAAAAGTGAAGAAGAAATAAAATGAAGAGGAAGAGAAGGTCGAATCTTGAAACAAGTAATATAAAAGAAGAAGTGAAGAAGAGAAGTGTGGAGGAAAGGGCGCAAGTGCATGATATTTTTTATTTTCCGTCCTAATTTAAATTAATCAAAAAAATATTAAAACAAATGAATTCACCAACTCGACAGTGAAGCCGTTTGGTTATCAATGATTATCTTGGTAGTTTTTTGATTGTTTTCAAGCAATCTTATCAGATTAGCTAAGAGCTACTGATGATAGCCCGACAGACTCTGGTAAAGTTGATTAATTAATGTATCGTTGTCACCCAATCAACCAAGTCAAAATCAAGAAAATTATTCAACCACAAACAAATCAAGCAAGTAAAATCGGTGGTCTAAGCCACTTTATTTACTTTGTATAGTGTCCAGGATCGAACACAAAGAGCACAAATAAACCTAGGTAGTCGAGTCACAAAGATTCAAAGGATTTTATTTTCTTTTTACTGATTTTTAATTTTTGCAAATTTTTATTTTTTGAAAATATGGAAAATAAAGACAAAGAATAGAAGACAAACACACACTTTTTTTGTATTTTTCAAATATAGTCAAAATGATAAAAAATCCCAAACAAAAATATTTTTATGTTTTATCAGTTTTATACTATTTTGGTAATTTTTCAATGACTTTCAAGTTTTATATGATTTTCAAATAAATCAAAACCTAGGAAAATGGAAACAATGAATTAGCCGAAGTATTTTGCAAAATAAAAATATAAAAATTGCTCAATATTCCTAGAAATCAATTTCATTGAAAATTATCAAGAAATATCTACTAATAGAAACTAAAATCATAATTTTTGGATTTTTCTATGATTTTATATAATTTTTATGAGGTTTTTAGGGTTTTACAGAATTTTAGGGTTTTATAAAAGCAAATGCAATGACAATTGGAGAGAAATTCAAACAAATCAAAATAACTCTACTCATTTTTTTTAGAATTTTTAAGGCATTTTTCGATTTTTTATGATTTTTCTAGGGAAAATACGGACTTTTTCTACTGTTTTTGAATTTTTAATAATAATAAATAAATGGAAAATAACAAAAAAAAAATCACCACAATTAAAGTACACTAGAAATAGCTACAGGTAATTTGTATGCAATTTTTGTAGTGATTTTTTCTATTTATTGCAATGAATAAAAGAGTATAAAAATAAAACAGTGAACAAAGGACATAGATGTAATAATTCCTATTCTTAGGGTCGAAAATTATTAAGCAATACACAACAGGGCCCCTATCGCAAATAATCCAGTAAAAGCATGCGGTACACATGACTCAGGCGTAGAGTTAACCAATCAAAATCACAAGGTCATGTTCACAAAATACCTAGAAAAACCCGTGTACAAGCACTCGACTTCAACTCAAAAAGAGTAAAAAACATATAATAAAAATGCAAGGTGCTAACTGCAAATGTTTTTAACTAATTATTACAATTAATGTACTAAAGAAAAATGAAGGAAATGACATGGTAAATGGTGCAACATAACCATAGCATACGTGTGCGATACGTGGCTTTGGTTGGATCTGATGGTCTGGAATCGATGCAGGTATACGACTATAATCTATTCTGGAAAAGATCTGACAGCTCAGGGGAATGTCGGGGACATGGAGTCAGATCTGGCGTACCAGTACGGATCCAACGGACTGAAAAGCAGGCACTGACATGTGGCATGGATATGCCCCAGATCTAATCCGAGCGCTAGTATTTGGGCATGCTCGGATGGCTCAGATCAGATTTGGGCATAGAGGTTCTTCATCCGATGGCAAGGGCCTACTGGAAGAACTATGAAGAAGGTGTAGTTGGGTGAACTTTGACCAGCTATGTATGGTGCTCAAGAGCTCAGATAGGATGGATACTAGGTCCAGCACCCTCCTAAAGATGGTCCCCATTAAGTGAGAACCCTAGATGGCTCGGTGAACGGTTGGATGTGGATTTGGAAGGTACAACACCTGTAGGTGCTCCACCACTGAAGTAGATAGTTGAATCGAGCCTCGAGCTTACACCTGAACATGCAAGGATATGTTATGCTCGAGGGGGAAGCCTTGGCATGGGTTATTTGTATAAAAAAGGAAAGAAGCTAAGGGGGAATGGATTCGACTTCTATCGGAAATGAAGGATGGAAGTATGGGCCTAATCTCCCTCCGATGAGCGAGATTGAGGATGATCAGAGGCAGTAGAATGTGTGGCAATGGTGCGGCGAGTCGATCTGAATGGCTAGATGGTCGAGGTGGAGCTCTGACTCGATGGTCAGAGTATGAAAGTGTACAGCGATGCAAATGAAAGAATCGATGATGACTGATGAAATGCATCGGAAACGAGTATAACTTCGATAATTGGAGTGCCATGTGAGGCAAGGAGACGGTGGAGGCGGGGTCGTGGTCTCAACCAGCTACGGGAGGCTGGTCACGGCGGTGGTGTCTGGCAACGAAGCGAGCTATGCTCAACTTGGCACTGATCCAAGCTCCGAGAAGGCCTAGGAGGATCCCCTCACTATCTTACAAGCATTGGTGGCGAAAAGGAGGCACGAGAAATGAGCTGCCCCGTAGCGGATGTGGAAGACTATGATTTATAAATGCCCCAGGGTTCTAGAAATATCGAGTGTAAGCACACAACCCTAAGAGCATCCGGACATGCCTAGGGATCTATGAGGATGATTTATCTTCAAGGAAGAAAAGGGTTCCCAATCCAAGGTGAATGGTGGTCAGAGTCGAGCGTGGGAATGTAGAGAAATCAGGTGCGGTGAAGGTATGTCAGGGCAGACCCGGTTGGAGGAAGGGTTGACTCAGGTCAACAGACCCGTGTTGACCAATCAGAAATTTGGAATATACAAAATAAAAGAGAACAAAATTAAAAATAGTAAATGATTTTAAAAATAAAAGTGACAAAAATAAAAAATGTTTATTATTTTAGAAGCTATTATTTCGTGATATATTAAAAAAACATATTATGGTATATACAGTATATATTGTTATGTACATGTATAATATACCTATATATTATATACATTTATTTTCATTTAATATTTTAAAAAAAATACATTGATTTTATATTTTATTTATTTACAAGATTATGTAAAGAGTATAAAAACATTTATATTGGATTTTTATGAATTACACGTGTTAATAAATTAAGTTTATGTACAATATATACAATATTGATGTTATTATACAATGAATAATTGATTTTATTTTTATGTTATTCTGTATTTTATAAATTTTATTTTAATTTTGTTTAATTATTAGGAGTATATACAAGTGTTTAAAAATACAATATATACCCATTCTTTACAGAAGAAATAAATAAATAAATATATAAGTATAGGTGTTGTACAATTGTGCACAATCTAATTTTGCAATTATTTTTATTATTTACATCACATTTTAATTACAAATTTTATTAAGGAAATTAAATTATTTTAAGATTATTTTAATTAGTAATAAAAATAGGTGAAGGATAAATACATGATGAGTAGTGGTGAATATATACAATGAATAAGGACCCTATCTCTCCCTACTTTATTCCTTATCGATCAAGCCAGTATTTGACCTTCTCTCAAGGTTCGGGTCAGTCTGCATTTGTTGCATAAATATATCCTTATTCTATTTTCTTTCTTTTTCTTTTCTTCTTTATTCTTGTATTTTGATTAAAAAGAATGTTAATTACACAATATTAACAAATGCATGCACAATGCTAATTTATGGTATTTGATATATATTTACAAGTATTCTATATAGGGAATTTGGCTAAAATAAAATAATAAAGGATTTAAATCATGGATTCATCATTCCCCTATACTTTACCTTTGTTAGTCCCCTAGTAAACACATATATGAAAAAGAAGTAAAAAGGGAATAAAGAAAAGAAAAAGCAAAGAACTTAGAACAATATTGATTATTAAACTTATCTTCATAAAATTGGAGTATGGAGCTTGGTCAGACCTTTGGATTATTAGTTTGGTGGAACCATATTGGAAATGGACTTAAAACCTAACATACTCAGAGTTCCATAGGATTCCTATTCAGGACGCCTCAATAGTCAGGTCAAAACAAGTCTACATACGCAATCTCTTATGACTATGGATCTTTACTTGTACTGTCTAAGTGAGATATATCTCCCCACCTCGAAAATGGTAAAGAAACAGCTTCCCTCAACAAGGTAACTCTAGTCCCCTGGTCTAGCAACTCTTTCCTCAAAGAGCGGGGTATTCCTTTTTAAGATCAAGTGCAACCAGCTCAAGAAGATGGGGAAAGAAGAGAATGGACAGTGACCAGTATAGCCACGTATCCCTTAGAGTTTGACCAATGTATCCAAGTCTCCAGCTGTAAGCTTCCTTGAGATGAGACAATGTATCACATAAGCTTTGCTTATTCAGCTATATACACTCCGCCAGCCATTTTATTTTCAATCAAGTATGTCTCCTTTTTTGGAGTTTTTGCATTTTTATGACATATATACAACATAAATACAAGGTTCAGCATGTATAGAAGGAGTTTTTCCTCTTGATCCAGTAGACTATCCCTCTTTTGAAGCATTATCACAACCCCATGGCATCTTGTCGTTAGACTTCAATGCTACTAGACCAGGTTGAGATGCACTTCCCTCCCTACAGGAAGACAGATGGCTCCACTAGTTGTTACAGACCCGTGTGCTACCTCAAGCCAAAGGATCATTCCCCCTCACCACCTCATCCATGAAGAGCTATGTGTAGAGTGCTTGTCCAAGTTAAGACATTGTCTAGAAGAATCATGTGTGTGTTGTGAAGTATTCTACTTAGACCAATCAAGATGACATGTGAACATAGTCTTGTGGACTCAAAGAATTAAGTCGCTAGGACCTGAAAAGTCTCAACTCCAATTCCTATAAGGTTTCTAATAAATTATGTGGATTAAGGTATTAACCAAAATCCATTCTTCAATTTTATTCCAGACTACTTTAAATGTCAATACTATTCTAAAAAATGCATATGCACATGCAAGGAATATTTACAAAACATTTCAAATAAATGACAAAATCATTTTGAAAATTTTTCCAAAGAAATTTTACAAATTGTATGGATTTTACCTTTTTCAATTTTATGGTATTTTTAATAAGAAAGAAAAGAAATAATGAAGGTTTTGCAAATATTTACAAAAATGTGTACATTGTTACAAGAGTTTTATTTACAAGGATTATATAGAATTTTTTCAAGTGGATTTTATCTGCAAGAATTTTATAAGGGGATTTTATACACAAAAGTTTATATACAAGGTCTACAAATAAGTATAGGTTTTATTTACAAAGAATTTAAAACACATATATATGACTACTTGATATACCCATAATTTATTACCCATGTGACAAAATATTTTACAAAAAACTTTTACAAATCATTTTACAAAACATTTTCAAAAACCTTTTGCAAAACTAGTTTTACAAACAACTTTACAAACAGTTTTTGAAAAGGCTTTTGCAAACATTTTGCTTTCACACATTTTACACATATTTATACCATACACATTTTGATATACAAAATAATTTACAAACATTTTACAAGCGAAACATTTTTACAAACATTTTACCCAATTTTGTATAAAATTTGTACAAAAATAATTTACAAAGGTTTCTACTAACATTTTTACAAAAAGTTTTGCAAAACTTTTTACAAAAATTTTACATACATTTTGGCAAACATTTTCCATAATATTTTCATTCTGATTTTATAAATAATAGTCATGTTATTAACCCCCAAAGTACGAGTTATGAATAATGTATATATACAATATATACGACACCCCCTATACTTAGCTAGAACTGTGTCCTAATAGTGATGAAAAGAGCAACAAAGCAAGACATAACCCATGCTAAGTATAGAAAAGTGAAAAGAATCCTATGCTATAATGACTCAAAGAATGAAGGAATGAATTGAATAGAAGTCAGTAATCCCCCATGTACTTAAGATCAAAGATCCTAAGTATAGAAGATTGTACAAAAGGGGAAAAGCAAGGAATAGAATGTACAAAATCAACGACTCGACTAGTCCCCCCTATAACTAGGGTAAAATATCCTAAGTATAGAAAAGAATATCAAGATTTGAGGGATAACTGAGAGAGCAATCAAAGAAAGGGAAAACATATGTAACCTCCCCTATACTTAGTGTCGGATGTCCCTAAGTATAAGCAGCAAAACAGAGGTAATAGCACAAAAAGAAATATGAACAACACTAGTTTAACACCCCCCATACTTAGGATAAAGCTTATCCTAAGTATAGCAAGAATCCTAAGAGAGACGAGGGTGTTAAAAATATTAGAAGAATGAAAAAATAAAGCATAAAACATGGATATACAGAGAGGTGGGTGGAAGGTGGTGAATCTTCGTTTCATCATCTTTATTCTATCATTTTGGCCTTAAAAACCCTAGTAAATGCGTGTAAATAGGCTTCATTTAGGCAGTTTATCATTCATACATTATTGTAGGTGTATAAAATACTATTTTTAATGCCAAAACTATCGAATAAAGAAAAGAAAAAGAATAAACTATTGTAAATATTTTATGACCCAAAACCCCGAGACCTAGGCATCTCGATGACTGGGTGAACAAGGAATAAAGTAGGGGAGATAAAGGCCAAAAACCGATAAAAATCCCTTTTATTTAATTCATTCATTATTCATTTTTGGGACCTATTTTAGATCCACTTTTTATACCTCAAATAAAGAAACTTTGTACATAAAAGTTGTAGACAATTAAATATAGAAAAATACAAAATTAATTTCACACCAAAATAATTTACAGATAAAAAGTTATGATCTCAATAAGATTCCAAAATCCCAACTTCCCAGACCTGTATCTCTCAAATAAAAACTCGAAATGCATCAGTCACTTTTAATTATATATAACATTTAATAAGCTATTTAATGAAGGCGGTTTCATATTTTTCTGTGTTACGGTTTGAAAGTTGAGTTTTGGACCGCTATTGTATAGCTATAATGATTAAAATATTCATTTTTATTTATTATTCGTTATTTTTATTATTTTTTTTATAATTTTGTAAATATTATTTATAATATATGTGTATATTAAAATAGTAATAAAAGCATAAATAAAACACAAAAATAAAATACTTGTACAAAATACATAGGTATATTACCAATAGGTATACCTATACAGACTATATACCTATTTATTTAATTGTATAAAATATATCAGAAAAATAAAATAAAAATATATTAAGTTTATAAAAATAAGTATAAAATTATAAAATAATAAACAAAATTAATTAAATTAAATATATAAAATAAAAATAAAATATTAAAATATATAAATGAATATTCCTATATAGCCTTAAAAGGGAACTTACAATTTTAAATCTAGAAAAAATAAATAAAAAACACTATAAAATACCTTATAAAATAAAAATATGTTTTGTTAATAATCTAAAATTTATAAAATCAATTATTACTTTTAAATGAATTTTGAATTATTTTTTCAGGAGGTTTTTCCTGGTTGGTCCACGTGGACCAACCAGGTGGCCTGGACCGTTGACCGAGGGTCAACTGTGTGGTCCCCCTTCTGCAAGTTATTAGACATTGGTTTCCACCCAATTTCTCCTATTTTTTAATGCCGATCCTTTCACTCTTTTGCATCGCATCCTTCTTGTCTTTTTTTCCTCGAGCATCGAGCATACTTGCCCAATGCTTTTCTCAAGGAATGCATCGCTGAAATGCCAGCTACGCCTCGATCTTCCCAGCCGTTCGACCATCCTGTACAAAGCACCTCCTGCCACCTCCTTGCAAATTTGAACCCTCTTTTGACCCTAGTTTGGATCCTTTCACCAAGCTCCATACCGTATACATGACAGGTATCCTCCAGCTCACGAGCGGAGCCCATGCGAGGGCCAAGGAGCGTCTCCATCATCTCCGGCCATCCTCGGCCGTGAGGTGCCTATCTCATGCATCTCTGCCTTTGAGGTTTGTTTTTCTTTGTTTTTTTCGTACGTTTTTATATTAGCATTAGCTGTAGGAACCTATATCCACCTTCCATTTTGTCTGACACCCAACCAATCGCCTACGTCGCCACTTCGCCGGAGCAAGCTCCGGCGAGCCTCCCTTTTTCACCATCTCTGCCCCATTCGCTCCACCAATTGTCGAGGAATTTTTCCCTCGATGGTTTAACCATTTTTGCAAGCCTCTGAAGAACCCAGGACCAGCTGGACGCTCATTTTGATCATCACCGGAGATACCTGGAGCCGTCTGGCGTCTTCCACCTTGCCAGCATGCTCCAGTGGTCGCTACGTGGTTTTGGAGTGCCCAGCCATCAGAGGAAGGCCGTAGGAACAAGTTGGGGCCCTTTTGGAGCTTCATCGAGCCGCGGAGGAAGAAGATCGGAGCTGGGGAAGCTCGCACCTCCACGATTTCTTCCTGATTCGTCGAAGGGACCCCTCAACTGTTGGATTAAGAACAGATGCCCAGATCCTCCACAGCCGTTCGATCGTTGCCTGCCAGGACCGTTGATTTCTTCCGCACGATCTGATCTCGGTCGTTCACGAGCAAAGCGGCATCGTCTCCTCCTGTTCTGCCACGTGTATAAGTGGAGCGTCGCCCGCCGTTTGATCTGCAAGGCCTAGGTATTTTGCATTTATCACCCTAGATGTTTTTGTATTTAATAATTAATGTTAAATCTTTCCTCTACCATTCTTTTTATTTTTTAATATTTGTACACTAGCCCCTATACTCTCCGTATTTATAGTTCAGTCCTTGGCCACGTCACCTTACATGAGCTACCACGTGAGGAACATTTTGCGGCCAGGTCTTCGGGCATTTAATTATTAGCATTTAGTCCTGAAACTTTTATACTAAGTGCAAACCTTTTTTAACATTTTGCAAGGCAGCCCCTGACATTTGTGATAATTGTATATTGATCCTTGCTAGTAGCGTACGTGTTGGGACACGTGATTTTCGTCATTTTATTGGGACGCCCTCTAGGTTTATGTATTTATAATTGGTCCATTAAATTTTTGAGCACGTTCAATATTTCTGGAAATTTTACAACATGGGCACCTGACTTTTATATAATTCCAAAATTACCGCTGCTAGTTGTGCATTTTCTCTTTATTGTTTGCATTAATTTCATGCATCTATAAATCTCAAAAAATCCCCAAAAAATAGGCATAAATTCTTGTTGCATTAATCTATCACGCCATATTTTTATTGCTCCATTTTATTATTTTTAAAAAATCAAAAATGTGCATTTTCATCCTTGTTTGCATTAGAACATAAAAATAACAAAACTTCTCGAAAAATTCCCAAAAAATATATTTTGTGTCTTTTTGCTTTTTTACCTTCAGATCAAAAATCACTTAAAAAATACAAAAGAAAACTCATAAAAATTACAAAACCCCTAAAACCTTTATAAAAATATAAAAAATTCATAAAAAAATCCTAAAATTCTATTTTCTGTCTCTAAATTTTCTATATTTTATTCTCTTTATTTGAAAATTAATTTGGAAAATTTTTATCATTGTTTGATATTTTTCATCTCCAATTTAATTTCAGTTTTATATTTTATTCATTGTTTTCAGTATTTTTGACTTTAAAAATACCAAAAAATTAGAAAAATATAGAAAAATCAAAAAATTGGAAAATATAAAAAGAACAAAAATATTTTATTTTCTGAATTTTACTTATTTTTACATTTTTTATAAATACATTATCTATATTTTCCTTATTGTATTTATATATTATTTTAGAAAAAGGATAATATAAAAATATAAAATATAAAAAGAAAATATAAAATCAGAAAATTAAATATCAAAATATAAAATTATAAAATTAAAAATAAAACTAAAAAATATAAAATTAAAAACACAAAAAATAGCACATTTAGACAAATACATCACATTCGCATTTTTAGCATTCATTTGCACTGATCTTCCTACTTGCTCCCTATGCTCGACCTCTACACTACTTGCACTATACACATCTTTTGTAGAGTTATAATAAATTTTAACTCTGCACCGCTTTTCATTGTTTGATCTCTATTGTGGGTTGATTGTTGTTTGAATTCTAGATTTCGTGCGAGGTCAACTCAACGACTATTTATTCGCCTTGTGAATTAACACAGCCTCCCGATTTTTGGATTCAACAGACGGGTAAATCAAGTATGAGATGCAGAAGATGAGAATCAACGAACACATCTCATATAAAATGAATCGGGACAACATCAATGGTCAACAGTCATGATCAAAAAAAGGCTTTAGGCACTGACCATTGACTCAAAAGGTGGATTCAGAAGACAACTCAGATATATCAATATTGTCGTTGTCGTGCACCTTTCTTACTAAGTAAGGTCCCTTCCACTTGCTCTGTAATTTCCCTGAAATAATCTCAATCGTGCATCGAATAGTCATACTCTCTGATTCTGCTCAAACTTCTTATGGTTGATGTGTGAATCATGCCATATCTTCACTCTATCCTTATATTGTAGGCTACTCGAAAAGGTTGTATCTCTAAGCTCCTCCATGGCTACCAACTCTGCTTTTCTCTAATCTCCTACACTCTCTGAATACAATAATATCTTTGTGACTGCCGATAGTGACTTGTGCTTAATACCCAGAAGTAAGTCGCATGGCTTGCCATAAACAAGTCGAAATGGAGATGTACCGAAAGGTGTCTTGAAGTATGTCTTATAGGCTCACAAGACCGAGTCCAAAAGTTGTGACCAATCCTTTTGGTCTGGGCGGACAACCTTCTACAATATCATCTTGATCTCTCGATTCGAAACCTCAGTAAGATCATTCGTTTGTGGATGATATGGAGTGGAAACTCTATGGTCTATGTTGAACTCGCTAGAAAGGGCCCTTACCTTGTCGTTGATAAAATGAGTCCCACTGTCAGAAATCAAAACTCTAGGAACCCCGAACCATGATATATAATATTCTTCCTCGAAAATCTACAAACATTCCTCACATCAACGACTCGGGTGGGGATGGCCTCAACCCAATGACTCACATAATCCATAGGCAACAAAATGTACTCAAATCCCTGACACTTAGTGAATGGGCCCATAAAATTTTTGCCCCATGCATCGAAAACATCACATAAATATATGGGTTACATCTGCATCATGTCTCTATGACCACAACTACCCATCCTCTGGTTGTCAGTACACCTTTTCACGAATTCATCGGAATCCTTGAATAGTGTTGGCCACTAAAAGGTCGGATTGGAGAAGCTTTTGTGATGTTCGTCTCCTAGAGTGATGTCCTCCTGCCTCAAGCTTGTATCAATAGGTAAGGATGTTGTGGTGCTCCTCTTGAAGAATACACTGATGCCATACACTACCCCCCCCCCCCTTCGTGGTAAAGGGTAGGATCCTCCCAATGGTAAGACTTGGCCTTCGCGAGGAAAGTCTCAAGTCGCTGCCTAGTCCAACCTTCTGGAGCATCCTTGGCAACAAGATAGTTCACAATGTCAGCATACCATGGGAGATTGGTGATAGTAAGAATCGCCTCATCTGGGAATGTCTTAGTGATAGGTGTGGTACTTTCAATATCCTCAAGATGTTGTAATTGGGAGAGGTGATCCGCCACCATATTCTTAACTCCAGGTTTATCCTTAATATCAATACCAAACTCCTGGAGTAGAAGGATCCATCTAGTCAAGCCTACCTTGGCATCCTTCTTAGCCATTAAGTATCGGATTACAGTGTGATCAGTGTAAATAGTCACTCTAGATCCGAGAATATAAGGTATGAACTTATCCAAGAAAATACTACACCTAGCATATCCTTCTCTGTAACAATATAATTCTGCTAAGCGAAATCCGAAGTATGTCTAGCATAGTGTATGGCAAAAGGCAATCCATCCCTCCTCTGTCCTAGCATAACCCTTATGGCAAAATCAGAAGCGTCTGTCATGATGTCAAATGGAAGAGACCAATCGGGTGATTAAAGGATAGGAGCCTGCACAACCAAATCCATGAGAGTCTCAAATGACGAAAGATACTTATCGTCTACAAGAAACTCAATGTCTTTCATGAGAAGATAAGTAAGCGATTGGGCAATATGACTAAAGTCCTGAATGAAACATCGGTAGAAATCTACACGCCCCATAAAATACCACAACTACCTCAAATTAGATGGTCGAGTGATCTTCTTGATGATATCCACCTTGGTCGGATCAACCTCCATGCCCCTGTTGGAGATGATATGACCAAGCACCGTCCCTTGAGTCATAATAAAATGACTCTTCTCCCAAGATAAAACAAGGCTGGCCTTAATGCACCGTTGAAGCACATGGTCTAAGTTAGCAAGACAAGCATCAAACTCATCGTTGTAGACCAAAAAATCATCCTTGAAGACCTCTAAACATTCACCCACCATGTCCGAGAAGATGGATGGCATGCACCTTTGGAATGTTGTTGGAGCATTACATAGTCCAAAGAGCATCCATCTAAAAGCATACGTCCCAAATGGACATGTGAATGTCGTATTATCCTGCTCTTCGGTAATGCAATAGCCACCTGATTATACCACAAGAAGCCATCAAGAAAGCAATAATAACTCTTCCCAGCTAATCTCTCGATAATCTGATCAATGAATGGTAAGGGGAAGTGATCCTTCTTGGTGGTCTGATCGGTAGTCCACACCGACCCTCTAAGAAGTGGGTACACGGGTAGCAATCTCCTCTCCAGACTCACTCACAACTGTAGTGATACCTATCTTCTTGGGTATCACATGTAATGGACTAACCCACTTGGAGTCGGAGATGGGGTAGATAAAATCGGAGCTCCACTACTAGGATATTTCCTTCATGACCACCTCTCAAAGAATCAATTTCAGCCTACGTTGGACTCACACGAAGACATAGCTTCATCCTCAAGATAGATGTAGTGGGAGCACAAAGCAGGACTTATCCCCTAGAGATCTGCTACAGGCCAACCGATTGCCTTGTGGTTCCTCTCAATAACCTACATTAAACCAAATTCTTGGTCATCATTCAAATCCGCAGAGATAATGACTTGAAACATATCTGGATTGCCCGCAAGGAATATGTACTTCATGCTAAATGGTAAGGTCTTCAATTCTAGGCATTCGGGAGCTGGCAAATCTGGCCTCTGAAATGTCTGTGTGAAATCTACGACATATGAATCGATGAAGATGACCCTACTGGTGTCTCTATCATCTGCAATGGCTCTATCTCTATCATGGTTGTAGGCTCTGTAGATATTAAACATAACAAATACTCATCAAAATCCCACCAATCAAAATCTATGTTTGAGACTGAAGGATCTAAATCTGAGTGACATGAAATGAAATAAACCTCGTTACAAGAATATGCATCGTCAGCCTCTACATTATCCTGCGCCACAAGTATGCTCTCCGAATTCTCATCAGCTGGCATCTGTGAATCAGTGGAATCTGAAGGTGTGACAAGAGCTCGTGAAATCGGGTCTGCTGAAACTACATCATCATCTATAATCACAAATTGACACTCGTGGTGGATGTCTCGCTCTGAATCTGTCGTCTGTTCTGATCCCTGCTTTGAGCTTGTTGAATCTCTAGCTCTCATCTCCTCAATCGTCTCTATTTGTATACTCTCGCCCTCAACGCGGAAGTATACCTTCCTGCTATCATAATCAGACATGGCATTTGATGTCACCAAGGAAGGTCAACCTAATATTATGGGGATATCGGTCTTGCATTCAGGGATCTCCATGTCCAATACAATAAAGTCCATGAGGAATTTCAGGACCTGAATGGAAACAACCACGTCCTTCAGTAACCCCTTGGATCGCTTTGACAGATCTATCTACAAATTGAAGTATTGTCTTACTCTTTAGAAGAGGGCCAAACTTGAAGCGATCAAGTAAGGTTGTCGGAATAAGGTTAACAAAGACATGTTGTCCAATAGGGTATGATCAAATCGCTGCTCATGAATGTGGCATCTGACATATGGAGCCCATGCATCTGGTCTCTTGGCTGAAAATCGATTCTTAATAGCAAAGCACATGGCACAAGTAAGCACATGGATCTCTGCATTGTGGTTGTGCCTCTTCTTCTTGTGGACTGTGGTCTTCTCTCTAAGGTTTATATGGAAGAGAGGGATGTGCTCTAATGCCTCCTGGAGAGTCAGCTAGATATGAAATATGTTTATCATCTTCGCGTTGAACTCTAACTATTATCTCCTTTTGGGATTTTATATTTTTTGGCCCTTCCCTAAGCTGAGTAATTGAGGGAAGGGGATAGAGGGACCCTTCTCAGAAACTAGATGGTATGAAGTAGGAATAGGACTCTAAACATTCAAATGGATGGAATTCATATAAGCTTCATCGATCACATCAGATGGATCAGGACACTATACATAAAACTTTCCTTTATTCATATTTTTATTTTATTTTTTTGAAAATTTTCCATTTTTTGTATTTTTCTAAAATCATCATCCTCATGTATAGGAGTACAAGTCAAAATCATCAGAGTATATGTACATAGACTCTTGGTGGCATCAGAACCACTGATAACATCTAAAGAAGTGTCATCAGTACCGTGCTCGGGCCCATCATATGGTATTTTGGTGGCATCAACACCACCATCTATGGCATCTAGAGAAGGGATGGCATCAGCACCGTCGACAAGATCATCTTTAAAGTGGGCGACATCAGTACCACCATCATCAATAGCATAAGGGACATCACCATCGCACTCTAGCTCGTCTGGTGCTCTGGAGTCTACATCTGGATTTCTCCTAGAAGAGTCGCCGCAGGATGGATTGCTACCACTCCTAAGTGTCACAAAATCAACATCTAAGTGTCGGACTCTGTAGACTGTACCTGCTCAGATTTCCTCTTCAGATTGTTGTTATTGGGCTCGATTTGTGCAGGCATGGTTGCCTAACCCTTGATGATCTCTCTCATCTCCTGCCTGAACTCATTCATCTCTAGCATGAAAGTAGTCTGCTACTCTGCTAGCATACGGGCAAGATCCTCTAAAGCTGGGTTCTCATACGAGGGTGCATGAGAATCGGATGGACTGCCTCTCTGAAGTGCTGAGACTGACCATGTTGCTGCTGGTAAGTGCGAGGGGGAGGCTGGTGAAACTATGAGTGAGGTTGTTGTTGCCTCCACTGTTTACCCTGGTACCGGGGTCGAGGAATGTTGTGCTGGGAGTACTGGGATTGTGTCTGATGCGTGCCCTGCCCTGATTGTGCCGGAGGCTGCTGTTGGGACTGAGCACCTCCAGTGGACCATCTGAAGCTTGGGTGATCACAACGGATACCAGGTTGCTGGTAAAACTAGGAATACCAAATCTTGTTGACTTGCATCAACGACTCTTTATGCTCGTGGAAAGATGGGGGAAGGGATGCCAAGGGTTGATCACTCTTATATACCACCATCTTTGTGTCTGATGAAGTTGGTGGTGGCAACTGGTACTGGGGGTTTGGCTGAATGTGCTCCGCCTGAATATGGTGAACCTATCTGTATGAGGCGGGTGACTGTGATGATTGGATCCCCTTATTAGCATGTAACCTGGACTGTGGCAAAGAAGCCATCTGTGCCTCTTGGAGGAACATGATATGTGCCTTAAGACCACTCAAAGTCCGAGCCAGCTCGTCAATACTGTTGATCTTGTCTAGGCCCTGACATGTCTTCTTTTCTATAATTCCCAATCCAACTTCTGGCAAATGATGCCCATGTCTACAACTGATGACTCTGCTAGTGCTGCTGATGTAGAAGATGAAGTTGGGGCGGCCTCTATACGTGCAAATATGTAGTGAGACAATGCCTATGGGTTAGGCTTCCCTTGAGTGTAGACATGGACCCGGGTCATCACTGTGTAATTCTCAGCCATCTCCTCATAGATGGCCAAGACCTGGTCCTCGTCTTTGGAAAAATAGGACCCTCCACAAGAGGCATTGGCTAGCCTTTGCAGCTCAGGTGTCATCCCACAAAAGAAACTCTATACTAAGTTGGGCTTGTTGATATCATGATGTTGACACCAGTCAATGAGATCTCTAAAACAATCCCAAGCCTCATGGAGCTGCTCATTTTGGATCATGGTGAAATTACTGATCATGGATCATTTTGCATTCGTCCGACCGAGTGGATAGTACTTGTTGAGGCACTCGGTCCTCAACTACTCCCAGGTAGTGATTACCCTCCTCAAGTGCTTCAACAATAGGCTGCTCTGTCATCCAAGGAAAATGGGAAGGCTATCAGCTTGATCGCGTCCTCTCCCACATGCTTGCCATGGATGGTGCTGCAAATCATCTCGAACTCCTGAAGATGTAGATGGGGATCCTCGATGGCGTACCCATGGAACTTGTGCAATAATTAAATCATATGTGGGCGAAGCTTAAAATCTCCCAGAATGATTGGCAACTGAATCCACCCGTGGGTGAGAATTGCACCAGGGTTGTGCAATGCCCTCATGGTGTGCAAAGGTCTCTGTGGATCACGGGCCTCCTCCTGGTGTCAGTGTATGTCCTCTGCTCGATACTCAGGTATCTCTCCTCCTCTACTGAGTCTATCAAAGCTGGCATCTACTCTCCCATCTCTCATCTGTGTCAATTCCCGCCTCACCTTTGTCACGAGCAACCCCTGGTCCTGGATCTGTCGATGTATCACCTCTAGGTATGCCACGAGGGTGTTGTTGAATGTAGTCTGATCAAACACATCATGAATACATGGACGCTCATCCTCTCTCCACTCTTGGGCCATCTCGTCTGACTCTAAAAAAGAAAAAGAGTGAATCTCATGTGTAACCAAGTCAACAAATATCTGCTATGACTACTCTGGTTGTTGTACCTTAGATGATGGGCAGGAAAGGTCAAAGAAGAAGAAGGTGGAATACTCGGGTTCTGAGAGCGGGCCTGAGCTCTCAGAAACCACCCTAGATGAATGGACACATGTGCTGTGAAGAGGTGCCACCAAATGTAGCCTAAGAGACCGCCTAACCATCATCATGATGTTGGGATTAGTGAAGAGTAGATCTGGACTGGAAACAATGATGAGAAATCAAACCCCAATTTACTAACTTAAAGCAATGATGATCGTGAAAGCTTGATCGTTAATCTTTTTTGTTTTAGAGTTTAGTGATAATGTAGTTATTAAGAAGACTCACAGGTGAGGTCACCTAGGGTAGAACCTGACGAAGCCGGTGGTGTACACCGAACTTGGACAAAGCTACTTCTGTTAAGGGTCGAAGGCAAGTGCTTGCATCTCAACCATACATCAATGAGTAATGTACAGAAGCATAGGGCACAAGTCCAAGGATTTGGGCTCTAACCCTTAGTGGCTACGTCCTCACCCACTCTGTCTGGAGGTAAGTACTTCCAAACAACGAGGGAGTTACTCTCTTCAAAATAATGAATGTGATCTTTACGTTTATATTAAGGTCAAGTTTGTTCAGCAGTTTTAATTTTATTGGGATATCACCTTTTTTGGCATTCTTGAATAAAGACACGTCTAACGAGTTTTATGATTTCATTTTATTCCTAAATCTATGAAAATAGGGGGAGGAAGATGGAAAAGCCGATGCGTGATAAAATCAATGATTCATGCACGAGATAGAAGGCATACCTTTCTCCAGCACTCTACATGCAATATGATCCGCGCATAAATGTAAAGACAGAAAATAAACTACCTATATGATGCATAAAGAAATCACCCTAAATAGTAACTTCTATAATGGGAATAACAAGTTGCTAACTATCTAGAAATGAGATCAAGGTCCGGCCTTCGATGTCGCTTGGTGCTCGTCACAACGGGTCCTGCCAACGGTGTATGCTACCTCACTCAACATGCACTCTTGAATCCAAATAGTCAACTATTTATTTAGTTGACTAAGTCCTTGAGTCTATTGGAATAGATATTCTATATAAGGTGTTTGGACCTAATCACTACCTGGATAAACAAAATAAAAGCCTAATTCTAGGGTTCACATACAAAAAACATAATAAAATAAAGTTGGAAAAGTCAAATCCACGTGAAACAAAATAAAAGAAAAGCGATGAAGATGATTTCCCCCGAGTGCACAGGCACTGGGCGAAACAAACCCCAAATAATAATATCCAAAATGTTTGAAAGTTATTACAAGTTTATACAAATGAAATAAAATGTCTGGAAATAAAAACAGTCTTATGCTTCTCCTGCTCCTCCTAGGTTGCTCTCTCTTGTCGGTCGATGCAGAATTCGTGGCCTCTACCTAAGATAGCTTCCCCAGCTCTGGAGGCCCTCGCAGAAAAGGTGAAACACGAAGAGTGTAAAAAATAGTTATGAGAAATATAAGCAAATAAAATAAAATAAAATAAAATAAATAGAAAATAAACACATAAAGAAACAAACAAGAAACATAATCCTAACTACCTAACCATGCTCCCCGACAATGGTGCCATTCTGATGACACGTCGACTAACTCAGTTTAAGTTGATTAATTAATGTGTCATTGTCACCCAAATCAACCAAGTTGAAATCAAGAAAATTATCCAACCACAAACAAATCAAGCAAGTAAAATGGAGGTCTAAGCTACTTTTATTTATATGGTACATCGACCAGGGTCGAACACAAGGAGCACAATTAAACCTAGGTAGTCGAGTCACAAAGATTCAAAGGATTCTTATTTTCTATTTAGAGATTTTTTATTTTTGCAAATTTTTAATTTTTAAAAATAAGGAAAATAAAGACAAAGAATATAAAACAAACACACACTCTTTTGTATTTTTCAAATATAGTAAAAATGCTCAAAAATCCCAAACAAAAATATTTTTATGTTTTATAGTATTATTCAGTTTTTGGTAATTTTTCAAATATTTTCAAGTTTTTATATGATTTTCAAATAAATCAAAACTAGGAAAAATGGAAATAATGAACTACCTAGAGTATTTTGCAAAATAAAAATATAAAAAATGCTCACAACTCTTGGGAATCAACTTTCTTAAAAACTATAAGGAAATACCTACAAATAGAAACTAAAATCATAGTTTTTATATTTTTCTATGATTTTATAAAATTTTTATGGTTTTTTTAGGATTTTGTAAATTTTTAGATTTTTATAAAAGAAAATCCAATGAAAATTAGAGAGAAATTCAACCAAATCAAAATAAAGCTACACTTTTTTAGATTAGTTAAGGCATGTTTCCATTTTTTATGATTTTTCAAAGGCAAATAAGAACTTTTTTTACGGTTTTTAAATTTTTAATAATAATAAAAGGAAAATAACAAAAAACTCACCACAACTAAAATACACTAGCAGGAGCTACAGGTAATTTGTATGCAATTTTTGGAGTGATTTTTGCTATTTATTGCAGTGAATAAAAGAGTATAAAACTAAAATAGTGAACAAAGGGCCTGGATGTAATAATTCCAGTCCTTAGGGCTGAAAATTAACAAGCAATAAACTATAGGGGCCCCTATTTTGGACAATCCAGTAAAATCATGCGGTACACATGACTCAACCTTAGAGTGGTATATTTGCAATTTCAAAAACTTTTCTCTATTTCATTAACAAATCAAAAGCATAAGGTTAAGTTCACAAAATACCCCCAAAAACATGTGTACTACCACGTGACTTCAGCTCAACTGCTCTAAAATGCAAATAATAAAAATTCAAGGTCCTAACTGCAAAATGTTATTAAATGTACTAAAGCGAAACAAAGGAAATGATAGGGTAAAAGGTGCAATATACCCATAGCAGGCACGTGCGACATGTGGCTCTGGTGGGATCTGATGGTCTGGAATCGGTGTAGGCGTATGACTGTTATCTGGTATGGAAAAGATCTGATGGCTCAGTGGAATGTCGGGAACGTACGATCTGATCTGGCACGCCAGTATGGATCCAACGATCTGAAAAGTTGGCGTTGACGTGTGGCGTGGATGGGCCCCAGACCTGATCCAAGCGCTGGTATTTGGGCATGCTCGGACAACTCAGATCAGATCTGGGCATAAAGGTTCTTCATCCGACAGCAAGTGGGCATGCTGGAAGAACTATGAAGAAGGTGAAGCCGGGTGAACTTTGACCAGCTATGTATGGCACTCAAGGGCTCGAATCGACTAGCTACAAGTTCAAGTACCCTCCTGAAGATGGTCCGCGTCGATTGAGAACCACAGATGGCTCGGTGAATGGCTGGATGTGGATCTGGAAGGTACATCACCTAGAGGTGCTCCGCCGCTGAATTAGAAAGTCGAATCGAGCCTCGAGCTTACACATGAACCTGCAAAGATATCCTATGCTTGAGGAGGAGACCATGGAAGGGGTTAATTGCGGCTAAAAAGGAAAGAAGTGGAGGGGAGTTGATTCAACTACCGACGGAAATGAAAGATGGAAGTCCGAGCCTAATCTTGCTATGATGAGCGATATTGAGGATGATCAGACATGGTAGAAAGTGGAGCAATGATGCTACGAGTCGATCTGAACGGCTAGATGTCGAGGTGGGGCTCTGACCCGATGGTCGGAGCAGTGAAAGTGCGCGGTGGTGCAAATGAAAGAATCGACGATGAATGGTGAAATGGAGTGGAAATGAGGATACCTTAGGTGTCTGGAGTGGAATGTGAGGCAAGGCGACGGTGGACGAGGGGTCATGGCCTCAACCCAACTGTGGGAGGCTGAGGAGGCTAGTCGCAATGGTGATGTCCGACCACGAAGTGAGCTATGCTCACCTCAGCATTGATCCAAGCTCCGAGAAAGCCTAGGAGGATCATGTCACTATCCGACAAACATTAGTGGAGGAAAGGAGGCACGAGGAACAAGCTACCCCACAACGAAGGCGGAAGAAGATGATTTATAGGCTCCCCATGGTTCTGGAAAGATCGAGCGACATCACGCAACCCTTTGGGATCCGGACATGCCTAGGGATCCACGAGGATCGCGAATCTGCAAGGAAGAAAAGAGTTTGTAATCCAAGGCAAATGGTGATCAGAGTTGGGTGAGGGGATGTGGAGAAATTGGGTCAGGTGAAGGTATATCAGGGTGGACCCAATTGGAGGAAAAGTTGACCTGGTTCAACAGTCCCGGGTTGGCCAGTCAGAAATTAGGAATATACAAAATAAAAGAAAACTAAATTAAAACAGGTAATGATTTTAAAATGAAAAATTAAAAAATTAAAAATTGTTTGTTATTTTACAAGCTATGTTTCGTGATTTTTAATATTTTTTATTAAAAACTATATTATGATATATACAGTATATATTGTTTTGTACAGGTATAATATGCTTATATATTATATACATGTATTTTTATTTATTGTTTTCACAAAAATACATTGATTATATATTTTTTTATATATAAATTAATGTAAAGAGTACAAAAACATTTTTATTGGATTCTTATGAATTAATTACATGTGTTAATAAATTAAGTTTATGTATATACAATATTGGTATTATTAAATAATGAAGAATTGATTTTATTTTTATTTTATTTTTTCGAAATTTTATTTTATTTTTTTAATTATTAAGATAATATAAAAGTGTTTAAAAATACAAAATATACCAATTATTTAAAAATAAATATATATATATATATATATACAAGTAAAGGCGTTGTACAATTGTATACAAACTAATTTTGTAATTATTTTTATTATTTACATTACATATTTTATTTGCAAATTTTATTATGGAAATTAAATTATTTTGAGATTATTTTAATTAGGAATAAAAATAGGTGAAGGATATATATACAGAATGAGTAGTGATGAATATATACAGTGAATAAGGACCATATCTCTCCCTACTTTATTCCTTGTCCATCAGGCCAATATTTGACCTTCTCTCAGGGTTCGAGTCAGTATGCATTTATAGCATAAATACATCCTTATTTTATTTTCTTTCTTTTTCTTTTTTACTTTATTCTTTTATTTTGATAAAAAATAATGTTAATTACACAATATTAAAAAATGCATGGAAAGTGCTAATTTTTTGTATTTGATATATATTCACAGGTATTCTATATAGGGAATTTGGATAAATAAAAGAATGGAGGATGTTAATCATTGATTCATCATCTACCCCTACAGGAGAGTGAGTAATACCATACTAGTTTCCTTTACATCCCACTTTCTTTGTAACCAGTAGCTTGTACTTTTGAATGATCCTTGATATCCTATACGGGCCCACTACTCAGCCAAAGAAGTGGGTGAAAGGAAGCTGATAGCGAATCAAATACTTTCCTCAATGGGTACTCAGATGTGGAACGATGAGACATGGTCCCCCCATCGTAGTACCCCTATAATCAGTACTTTAGACCAAATCTGCAAGTGGACTTGGTCCTACTCACCCTCACATGAATAGAAGCACTAGTACTTTGTAGACCCGGGCGATTATCAAGGTAGTATCCATGCTGGGATTTGGACTATAGATATTAGGGTCGTGCTCACTCGATCTGGATGGTACTTGAAAACAATGAGGACTTATGAATCCAATACAATGAATTCCATTCATAAATTTTAATCAGGTCAAAGTTTTCTTAATAATCCCCTTTTTTGTTTTCACTTTTTTGAGTATTTTTCATGCAAGGCCTAATGATTTTTTTTATTTTCTTTCATCCTAAATCCAATGAAAATGAGGGAGGAATTTAGAAAAGTTGGTGCGTGAGAACACTATGAATGCATGCAAAGGTAGAAATGCGTACCTTGCTCCAGCACTCTACATGCAATG
The DNA here is from genome assembly GCA_037367405.1 of Ottelia alismoides. Lineage (NCBI taxonomy): Eukaryota > Viridiplantae > Streptophyta > Magnoliopsida > Alismatales > Hydrocharitaceae > Ottelia > Ottelia alismoides. Next base: position 1,879,837 of record JAZKJV010005737.1, read on the forward strand.
TGATCCGTGCATAAATTTAAACTAATCTATATGCAATGCAGTCGATGAAATTGCACTAAGCATAAATTGTTATTAGCGTAGAGAACGTTTTTGTTTTAAAGATCTAAATCCAAGTATAAGAAAGACTATGGGAACATGATATATATTAAGCTCTGGACCTAAGTATCGAGCAATTAACCTAAAGCTAAGGGCTCAATCACTAAAGACCTGAAATGAAAATTAAAGGCGAAAAGCATAAATCATGAGAAACAAAGTAAAATATGTAGAAAAATAGTGAGGAATAAAAGAAGTGATCGATAAAACACGAAAAAGTAGTGAGGTCCCCCAAATGCACCGACACTTGGTGAAACAGACCTTGAAAATAGTCTAAGTGCAAAGTCTGAGCCTACTTTTTGCAATTTAAACAATCTAACCCTCTCTCTCTCTCACTAAATGAAATACAATATAAGCAAACTAAAGCCACTCTACAGCTCTCAGTCCTTCTTTACGTTTGATGAAGAGGATCTGGACGGGGATACCTAACGTCTGTTCTTGGAGGGCCTTCATTGTCCGACAAATCAAATCCGATAATCGTTGTATTGGTCGCTATCACGACACTCGGTAGCAAAACCAAATATGCTAAATCAATAATTAACCCATAATGATAATGAAGCGATATAAAAGAGTGAGCTGAAATTTATTATAAACTCTACAAAAGATGTGCAATGACAAGCACTAGAGATCGAACAACAGAAAGAATGCGAAGTAGAGTAAAGACAAATAGGCTACTTAGACATTTTTATGATTTTTATTTTCAAATGTATTTTGGGTTTTAATTTTTATATATATTTTTTATATTTTTAATTTTGCAAATTTTTATTTTTTGATTTTTAAGAAATAATATCTAGTGACAGAGTTAATAATTAGATATATTTATATATATGTAGTATATAGAAAATGGTTGTTTTTGGATTTCTTAAATACGATAAATGAAACCAAAATTTTTAAAATAAAATATTTTTTGAGTTTTATAAATTTTTCTCTATTTTTGGTGACTTTTGGGTAATTTTTGATGATTTTTATGTATTTTTAAATAAGAAAAAACATAATATAAAACAAACAGAAAAACCAAGAACTTGAATGGGCTTAATAAATATCTATCAATTTCAAATAGACCTAAAATGCTTTTCCTAGATACTATATAATACACAGAAAATTCATGAACTTAAAAATATTTTTATTATTTTTTTAAGATTTTCTAGAGATTTTATGAGATTTTCTATGTTTTGCAAATTTTAGAAATTTTACTTAATATTTTTAATATTACTTTTATAGTATAACAACAAAATAAACCTATTGGAATTTTTTAGAATTTTTCAAAACATTTTGTAAATTTTATGGAGTTTTAAATTCTAAACTAGAGAAAATGCAATTTTTTTAAAATTTTTTTAATAAGAACTAATTTTAATTACCTTACGAAAAATATATATGATAAAATAAGATTCCAAGCACTTAATATAATTTTCCTATAATTGTATGATGCAAGATGGTATTTTTAATAATTAAAATACAAGCACAAATTAAATTAGCAATACACAGACCTATTTGCAATTTCTAAGAAGTTTCAGGGCATTTAATAACACATTCGTAAAATCCAGGAGCATACATGCAATATTCATGTATTTAAATATAATATACACCTGGAAGGAGTATAAATGCATAAAAACAAACTCTATAAGTCCAAGTATGAAATTTATCCAATTTTTTTGTACTAATTTACCATGTTTTAGGACCAAATCAAATGACACACAACTCAGAGGGGGTTCATGCAAAATGCTCACCAACTCATGTGCACAAGCATGTGAGCTGACCTGGTACTGGACAAAAGAGCAATAAAATGAAAGCTTGAGGTCTAATACGCAAATATAACAAAAATACTACATGTATTTCAGAATTTTAGGGCCAAATACAAAATCAAAAATACAGAGGAGTGTTAGTAAAATATACCCATCCGCAAGCTAATCAACGGTCCTCTGCACTTCACATAAGATTATCGATGGCCCAAATCCGCTAATAATAGTTTGTTGATGTGTGGCCCTGATTAGATCCTCAAACGGATACAACGGCTAATGGAGGACGTGATTCAATGGTGTTGATCAAAATTGGAGAGCATTCTCCATCCTACGGTAAAGGAGGGTCTTGGAAGAACAGATGAAGAACAGCTCCTGGACGAGTTTTATCTGGCCTTTTGTGTGACTCCGACTTCCTCCCTTGTTGTTGAGATGCTCTACTGCTTCCTACATGTGTTTCGTAGCTGGAGGAGGGCTCAAGAAGGTCTAGATCCCATCAATGGGGATGTGGAAGCTCGTCGAATTGTGGTGACCTCAAGCTAGGTCTCCTCAAGTTGATTCACTACCAAATGGGGTCTTTAGAGCTCAAGAACAGTTAGAAAGAGGGGACCAAGGCGAAGCTTCCAGGTCGCCTAATTGGAAGAAATAGGGGGAATGAGGCAGAGCGGAATGGCATCCAGTGAAGCGGTGGAGGGAGATGGGTGAACCTCGATCTTTGCATGATCAAGGGGGAAAATATGGTCTAAATGTGGAGAAGGCATCGGAAAAGAAGATGAGGTGGTCGGCGAAGTCGAAATAGGTGTTTTGACTGAGGAACAGAGGGTCGGAGTTTAGAGCCCCGGTGATCTTTTTTTTTTGTATTTTACGATTACTTGGATGAAATCAAACGTGATTAAATGCAGGACTACATTATTGATTACACTCAGGATCGAAAAGACACAAGATAGCAAGCTCACCAAACCTGCAATGTCCGGGAGAGGAACCACCTAGAGATCTAACTTCGATAATTGTGAACCACCTCCTCCTTCCTTCTCCACGACGCAAATTGAAGAGTGCACGCTCCATGTCACGAAGGGTTGGATTGGGCAAGCTATTCTTGGGGAAATGTATAAGTAAAAGGGATCCAAATTTCAAAAATTAGCGGAGGTGATGTTAATCAGAATAGGAGACTTAGGCTAGGGTTTGCACTTGAATCAAAGAATCCTTAAACGTGAAATCACCTTGGCGTGAAAGTTCAAGGATCGAGGAGAGAATTTTATGAAGAAATCGTTCCATTTTGTTCATTGCATCAACTGAGAAGAATCGAGGTCAACGTTCTGATAAGACTAGTACTAGGCATAGATCTCGTTGACCGGCGAGCCAACCAAAGGCCACCTCCATTGGTCCATGTTAGGCAAATAAAGACAACATAGTAATAAAATGAAAAGAAAATAGAAAATAAAATAAGAAATGACTTATATAAAAAAAACTTAAAACATGAAGGATGTTTCTAACTTTATGTACTATTTTAGGTTATTTTTATTTATTTTTGTCATCTACTTTATAATATGTTACTTTTACAAGTGTAATTATGGGTATACATAACTATGTATTATGTATTTTATTTTTATTTTGAATTTTAATGTTTAAAATCCTATTTGCAAGATTGAATTATTTATAGTATAACTAAATACATATCTATATTTTTATTTTATTTTTATAAAATTATTTATATACATAAATTGTTATATATTTGTTCTTTATAGGTATAGTATGCCTATGTGCTTTAATACACTATTTATTTGAAGGTATTTTAATAGGTTTCTTTTGACTTTATATTTTGATTATACTTATAATAATATGTAAAATTATTTAAAAATATAAGAAGAGTAAAAATACAAAGAATCAATTATATGAATAAAATACATAGGTATAGAGTACAATGGAACCCCAGAAAGCCGGCTTTTGTATATTAACTATGTTTTCAATGAAACCACCTTCATTAGATAGATAATTTAATTGAGAATATAATGTAGGTGAGTTCGAGAATTTTGAGTTCATATGGAGAAGACAATGATTTGTGAAGTTTGGTTTATGACTTTTTCATCTATGGGCCCCGTTGCACAATGTGTTATTTTTATCTCCAATTATTTTTTTATTTTTTATTAATTAATGTGTACATATTTTATGTTGAAAATATCTTTATTTGAATGGGTGAACGTGTATAAATTAGCTTAAGTTCTATCTATATACATAGTATTGAGCACCTAGGGTTTCTAGGTGTCTATATCTTTTTTGTCTGTATTACCTTGCCTATATCCCCCCCACTTTATTCCTTGTTGACCAAGTCAATATTGACATGGTCTCAGAGTATAGGGTCAGTTAGTATTTACAATACTTCCTTTATTTTTTTTCCTTTTCTTTATTCAACTTTTTTACTTAAATACATTTATTAATATACTATTTATAGACACAGTTAATGTGTTAATTTGTACAAGTTACATGTATTTACATGCATTTATCTAAGGATTTAAAGATAAAATAGAGGAATAAAAGGGTGAATGAATGCGTATTCAACCATTGCTCTCTCTTACCAGCCATACTGAATAGAAGGCCTCCGCCTCCCTCGAGTGCAGTGGAGCTCCCAAGACATCCTCCCTTGCTCCACGGGCCCTTGCAACAAAGTCAAACACGAGAGATGTAAGAGAAGTTATGCAAATGTAATAAAAAAAGAAAATATTGATGAAATAAAATAAATCAAGTAAGGTAGATAAATAACTAGGTAAAACCTAATCTACACACCATTGCTCCCTGACAACGGTGCCATTTGTTCGAGCGAGGGATCTATGTGGTATACTAAAGAAGATAGGACACTTAGTCGTTGAGGCGACCGATCCTCGATCAAACAACAATCAACCCACAGATAGATATGTAAAATTCGTGTGAGTCAGAATTTATTATACTCTTCAAAACTTGTGTATGTGTGTAAATATGGAAGACGATCAAACACTATGAGCAAACGGGTTGATGTGTTATTTCTATAAATTATTGCTAATTAATAAGAATTTTTTGTTTTAGTTTTCCTTATTTATATGCCTTCTTATTTTGATTTTTTAATGTTTTTATTGGTTTTTAATTATATATATATTTTTATGATCTTCAAATATGTCATATTTTTATATGTTTCGTGATTTTTAGCTTTGGTTTTTAAATTTTCAAATTAAAGTAAGTAATTATATATAAGATAGAGATGAAATGCATCTTTGGATTTTTTTTCAAAAAATTCAAACAAAGTCAAAACAAAGAAAATAAAGTGTTTTTTAGTTTTTATGTTTTTCTCCGTGCAAGGTGAATTTTGTGGCAATTTTATATTTTTATAGATTTTTAAAGTTATAAAAACACAAAACAGTGAGAATGGTACAATCAAGAAGTTATTTAAGATTCTAAAAATATATATCAGTCCAAAATCAATCTTAAGTTAATTTTCAAATAAACTAAATATAATAAAAAAATAAGGCACTAAAATCATTATTTTTGGATTTTTGTAGAATATTATATGATTTTTATAAGTTTTTTAGGATTTTATTTTTTTTAAGTTCTCTGTTTTGTATTGTTTAATGACTTTTGGATATGTGATAAAGTAGGATATAGACTAGGTAGTTAATTTTTGGGGGAATTTTTAGATAATTGTTCTATTTTTTTGGATTTTATAGGTCAATACATGGAAAAGGATAAGGTTTTTGTATTTTTATAAATAGGAGAATCAAGTTAAATGCCAAATCAAAATTATATGTGATATATTAAGGTTCCAGGCAGTTATCCTAATTTTCGTACATTTTTTTTGAATAATGGAATCAATTAATAAAAATAAAAATAAGGAAGATAATTTAAATCAGTAGAGCGAGGACATATTTACAATATCTAGAAACTTTTCATGCATTTCCTAACATTTAAAACAAGTTATGGTAAAAAATGCAATATATCCCATTTAAAATTCTACTTAATTCACGCGTAGTAGGGACTGAATTGCAAATACATAAAACAATATATGCATTTGATAACAATTCCAGATAATAGAGGTCCAATCCTACAAAAATACCACAAAACGCCTCGCGTGGGGGAGCACGTGAGGTGACCTGTCAATGACCTAAATGCAAATAGCAGAAGGTACGAGGTACAACTCGCAATATATCAAAAATTTATTACCTAACATTTAATAGTTAGAGAACTAAATAAAAATAAATAAAGGTTGAGGGGATCGGTTACGAGTTACCCTCAATGAGTGGGTGCGTGTCACGTGCAAGGTGATCGATGGTCGAGACATTTCCACTTAAGTGTTGAACGTTCTAGGTTAGAAGCACCCTTCTTCCGATATGATTGTGGAGATCATATCCTAGATGGATCTGATAGCTGAAGTACTTCTTGATCGGACAACACTTACTACATCTACAAGTTCTTCACGATCAGACGGGTGGGACTTGCTTGGAAGAACAAGGAAGAATAAACCCCTAGAGTTGATTTATCTAGCCTAATCTCCTCCTCAGATATACATCAAGTGCTCGGAGATGGTTCGGAAGGTAGCTGGGAGCATTCTACATCAATTGATGATGCTCAAATCGTTTGGGCCTTCCTGAGGAGAGGCATGGAGCTCCAATAAGAACGAGCACTTGGGAAGCTGGGTCCTGAAGTCAAATCACCCAGGATGGTGTCTTTGTGGCTTGATACCTTTATGGTGAGAAAGGAGCTACCATGTCAAATCTTCGACCCTTTTTAATGAGTGGAATATATATGAAGATGAGGTGAGTGGAGATCTAGTGATGGGCGGAGGAAGGGGACCTGGGAGCTCATCCTTTGCAATGATGAGATGATCTGGGCATGCAAAAACAATGAAGAAGTGAAGGGGAAAGAGATGAGGTGGCTGGTGTGGCGAAACATGGCTCAATATATGGGAAACAATGATTGGAGCCTATATCTTCGGTGTACTTGAGTTTTGGAATTTTTAGCGTAATAAAAGCAAATGACAAGAAATAAACATATATACTAATTGCAGAATGATAATGTATAGGAACAAGCTAAGTTACATAGGCCTCGATAGGTTTGAGATCTGGAAGCGATCTTTCACTGAAGTGAAGCTCCAACGATAGTGAATCATGCTCCAACAATCTTCTCCTCGCCTCAACCACAGGCAACACCTCCCTATCACAAAGGGATTACTACGGTAAAGGATTCCAAGGGGTTACAACACTCAAGAACATATTGGATTTGAATAGAGGCAGTTGGAGATATTTTATAAGAGAGAGCAAGAGGTGATTTCAAATTAGGGTTTGTGATCGAATCGAGGGATGTGAGTTGAATCTAAGGGATCCATGTGATTTCAGGAGTTCATGGGAAGATAATTTGTAAAGGAGACGAGTCAAAAGTAGTTGTGAACGGGGCATCAAATATCGACGAAGTTGTGCGTATGACAAGTTTTGATAGCCTAAGAACATGGGGGTTGTTGATTAGGGTCGATGATTCCTCGCCCCTAATTTGGCCACGCCACTAGAAGACAAAATAGGAAATAGAAAATAAAGAAAATACAAAATAAATAGAAAATGATTTTATTTCTAAAAACTCAAAACATAAAAAATTTTTCTTACTTTCTAAACTATATTCTAGTGATTTATTTATTTTTATCGTCTTTTATAATAAGGTATATGTTTTATTTATTATTATTTTATGTACTTATACATATAAAATTACCATTTTTAAATAATACATTTTTTACAATATTTTATAATAATATTTACACATTTATTTGCTATTTTTATTATTTTATTTCTATGTACACAATAATTACATGTATATACAATATAGGTGTATTATACATGTATATTAAGGTTTATTTTTTCTTTTTGGGTATTTTTGTGTGGTTTTGATTTTTATTTGTTATTTTTATAGATGTTAAATAATATGTACAATAATTTAAAAATATAAGGGGGCTAAGAATTTACAGAATAAAATATATTAGCATTTTGTGCAGATGTACAAGTACCATAATACTGTTGGACATGCGAGCCCACGGCGAGCCATTATGCAATAAATGTTATTGCAATTCACTCCTCAATCTGAAATAAAGAGTATATAGTTTGCATAATAGGTCCCTTAGTACAATTAGGGTTATGTACCATGGCCATCTTAATGATCATACAGCTGTTGATTCAATTATTGAATCATAGAGGCTGGTGCTTAGATGAATATCTAATGAGTTAGATTGAGGACTCATCAAGCACCGTCAAATGTTTATTAAGAGATGATCTCCAGCCTGAGTAGGAGATGGCAATCCTTTCTCAGTTAGGCTGATATTTGACCGACTTCTTGATGCAGGTCCTCTGCATGGGAATAGAGATTCGGAGGTGTCAGATTAGTTAGGTCAAAGAGTTGACTTAACGAGATCGAGATAACCAAAGTCCTATATCATATGCTGTCATGATATAGGCACACATCCTCTGACCCGAGACAGATGTGTTACTATATGTCTGAGTATGTACATTTGGCAGACCAATAGGTTGATGACCTAATCAAGGTCTATACACCGGCGCGCTGGTGTGCATATATGGGCATATGAGTAATACGATCTCTCAAAGGGATCATACAGGTTCACTACTGAACCGGAAGACATGAGCTCACACATGAGATATTGGGAAGAATCAAATTCCGTGCGCACGGTCGTCTCGCTTTGGAAGCTTGACTGAATTTGTTGGTTTGATATATACTTTTGGAAAGTATATGATCAATACCGACTCCCAATGAACGAATGAGAAACTTACTGATAAAACCATGAAGTAGACAGTATAAAGTTGATCCAATACTTCGGGTTTAGTCTGGGTCTTCCAGTATGCAGGATGTACAGGTATTAGGAATACCTGAGGGTGATGTGATCATAAACGATTGTATAACCATGACGCTTCCATTCCTAGGGAGTGATGAAACGGGTCTGGATTTTAGTGATTCCTCTCAGTAGAGAAGTAATCTTATCTTAGTCCAATTATTGGACATTGATCTGAATATGATTCAGATGCAATGAGAAGATTAGATTTGCGATCTTGATTTAATCAAGCATCTATGGGAGGCCCGCGATCTGGATTTGAGATATGATCTCAATATCCATGTCATTATACGTGGAACAATACAATAGCCCTGTCCTTATCTCCAAGTATTCACGGAGAAAGCGCATTATCCTTGAAAGAGTTCATGGATAATTCTATTGTTGATATATGTATCCGAGCATTGAGAAAATGGATAATTAAATGTGATTTAATTATCAAGATTAATATGAATTTGATTCATATTATAAAGAGAGTTATCTTAGATAATTAAATGTGATTTGATTATCAAAGATGTGAATAATGTGAATGTGATTCATATTATTTGAACACATGAGATAAAGAGATCCAAGATGATTAAATATGATTTAATTACCAAGGATAAGAATAATGTGGATAGTAATATCCAATTATTCATAATATATTATAAATGTGATTTATAATGTATTAGAGAGAGTTAAATATAATTTATATTAGTAGATTAATTATTAATGTGTATTGGATACACATTGTCTAATTAATTGAAAATGTAAATTACATTTGGCTTTGGGTTGTGAATATGATTCACAATATTCCAATGTCAAGATTGCAATATTCCCAAAATTAATTGAGAAATATTTTGGTGAATTAAAATACCAACAAATTGTTGTTGGAAAATAAGTAGAGAGAAATTCAAGGAGATGTGCAATCTCATGGATTGCCATGAGATTGCCCTCCCTTTTGGAAAGAATGGGGCGGCACCAATTTCCTTGTGAAATTGGTGGTCGTCCCCCCCTTCCAAAGAGGAAGGTTGATCTCTCTCTATTCCTCTCTCCTTATTTGATTGATTTAATATGGTATTAATATTTATTTGATTTATCAAATATATTTTTATCGAATTAAATCACAAGTTGTTGGTTTTTACCAACAACAATCTTGACCATTGGATTGACATAAATCAATCTCATCCATTGATTTTATATGTCACATGGATTGAGATCCATGGATCCCAAAACCCTATAAATAGAGAGGCATACTCATGCTCTCTTTTTTACACATAATGCTTGTGAAGCATATCTTTCTCTCTCTTTCTCTCTAGACGTCAGCCCTCTCTCTCCCTCTCATGGTCGTCCACCATGGATGCCATGGAGAGGTTCTCCATCGCCGCGGTATCGTCGTTATGCTGCCCGTTCTTCTGCTCGTGGATCTCCGTCTCCTTCGGTGTGCCTCGCTCGTGAAGAAGACGTCGGATCTCGTGTGTCGAGATCAGGACATCCGCCGCTAGGATCATCAACATGCTTGAAGGATATGGTTAGATCCTCAAGCGCATCACGGAAGCGTGAGTGTCGTATCGAATACGACAAGGAGCGACTAGTCGCACTAGTTGCTCGATGCAGTGGAATTTAAAAATTTTTCATACGACGAAACCACATGATCCAAGAACACTTCTCGGATCGTTTCATCTAAACCACAAACAAGTAATAGGATTACCTCTTGAAGCGTGGTTGCGATCAAGTCTCTAAACGAAGAGACCTCCTGTCTCAAGTCCAATTCGACGGAGGAGACGCTTGCGAGCCATGGAGAGGTTCTCCATCGCCGCGGCATCATCGTTATGCTGCCCGTTCTTCTGCTCGTGGATCTCCGTCTCCTTCGGTGCGCCTCGCTCATGAAGAAGACGTCGGATCTCGTGTGTCGAGATCAGGAGATCCGCCGCTAGGATCATCAACATGGATTGCGAGAAGCACGCGGTTCATCCCCGCGCTCGTAAGCGTCTCCTCCGTCGGATCGGACTTGAGACAGGAGGTCTCTTCGTTTAGAGACTTGATCGCAACCACGCTTCAAGAGGTAATCCTATTACTTGTTTATGGTTTAGATGAAACGATCCGAGAAGTGTTCTTGGATCATGTGGTTTCGTCGTATGAAAAATTTTTAAATTCCGCTGCATCGAGCAACTAGTGCGACTAGTCGCTCCTCGTCGTATTCGATACGACACTCACGCTTCCGTGATGCGCTTGAGGATCTAACCATATCCTTCAAGTGGTATCAGAGCCTTAGGTCGACGGTTTCGAATATGATTCGCTAACCGAGGACGGCTTGGGTTCGTTAAGGTCACGAAAGTTTTCATCGCATTTTCGCAGATCTGTTTAAATTTAATATTTGGATTTTGATCCCCATTAAATAAGGAAACCATAGGATCTGAGTTTGTGTAAATCGGATTTCGTATGCTCTAGATTTGGTAGTTTTAATGAACATGTATTCACTGTTACGGGAACTGCGAATCTTAACGTAATTAAGGAGTTAATTACTGTTTACAGATGCCTCGAAATGCGTGCAAATCACATAGGTTCTGTTGTAAATCAAGTTAGCAAACTATGGAAACTTACTTTGCTTAATTTGGATTTAAATTGATTGAGATATTCTAACTTTAGTAAGTAGGGGTTACTGCTGAAATTACTTTCCTAATCAAGAACCATGTGATTGTCAATTAGTGAAATTAATTGTTAATTTCATGAAATAATTATGGAAAATATTTGTGAAATATTGGAATATGATTATTTCCTTAATTGACTTGGCCCCAATCAATTAATTGATTAGATTTGATCTAAATTTTAATTAGTATTACAATCATCAAACTTCTTGCTTGAATAGGATTGGGAATTTGTCTAGCAAATTTCCTTATAATCAAAATTGTTTTGATTACTATATGGTATAATTTCGGTTGAAGAACCGATGATCATCTCAAGTATAAATTAATCAATTTGGCATTATCCTTTCCAGAGGCGGATATGGTGTCTAGTCGGGGATCGCTGGGTAGCGGGTTGCAACGTATGTGGTCCGTCCCACTCCCGCCGGTATTGGCCATGACAGCGGGTAGGGCCAGGATAATGTCCGAGGGATTATGATGTATTTTTCTAATTATTAAAATACGAATTAATACGTACTTTGAGAATAATACCATATATATATATATATATATATTCACGCATAAAATTAAGTTTGATTGGTTAAATTGGATTGATGATTAATTTAATATGATTAAGTTAATTATATCCAATTAAGAATACTCTAATATGATTAGAGTTAATAATTCCCTTGGAAGAATTAATTATATGAATGTGATTCATAGTAATTAATTAAATTTGAATAAGAGGTGGAGGATCACATAAGTGACATCCATGGTCTCCCGTCAAGGCGAAGGGTTTTCGTTGCCAGGGATTGTATATAGGAGACGCCTGTACGTAGTGACAGCTCCTATATACAAGCGCATCTGGATCGGACTCTTTGCTTCTCGAAAGAGTAAGATCGTATGCGTACTGACCCCAATATCGGATCCTCATATTATTGGGGCGATATTGGATTGCGCATAGCGAGTTCTATTCCTGTTGACGGTTGGTTCAATTAACGACGGGTCAACATCACCTTAGGGGTGGTGGGCCCGGGTGTTAAAGACCGAATTGGGAAATGCAAGTTGGACTTGCAAGGCGGAATGTGTTCCCGCTTCTCTTTATTGGAGTTGCAGTTTCTCATATTATTGGGATGTAACAAAGATAAAGAGGAGATCACAGATCTTGCTGAGATATAATGGTAAGTATATCTCTTACATTGAAAGTGATTAAGGGAATGAACTTTCATTGTTGACATGGCAAGACAACTTTGATATAAAAACTCCTAAATCAAAGTATAATATGTATATATATAAACATATACACTCATGCAAATTTCTTATTTCAGATAATCCTTCATTAAACCCACTCAATTCTATACTCAATAATAACCAGTAAAATATCATGGATCGGACCCTTGATCCAGATATTGTAATTGCAGTTGGACACATAATGTATGTGGTTGTAATATGCAAGTTTGCTCATAATAATGTGAAGTGATAATTAAATAGACAATAGGACTAAAACCCTAGGGTTTGCATGTCTCTATAAGTCTTGATCTCATCGAATGTACTTTGGAAGTGACATGTCGATGATGATCGCAATTGTCAAATAATCCTTATAAAATCAATAAAGATATTCTGGCATACATATGTGCTCTTGACATTTAATCATGAATGACATGGTTCTCTGCATCGTGCAGAATGGTAGCTCTATAAGAGATGATGTATTCAAATTGTTTGAGTACCTACCTGAACCTATGTTTTAAGAGTTTAGATGGATGTAGATGATGAGTGTCATCATTCTACTGTCTATACTCTAGTCATTTATGAAGCTTCATAATATTCATATTGTATGAATTGGGTGAAGCATGTATAAATGTCGAAATGCTCTTACATTAAATTCTTTCGAATTTGACAGAAGAGTTCCTTAGTCTTAAGAAATGGTTGTTTATAGATAAAGGGAGCGCAGTGGAAGCATGGCTTGGACCCAAGCAAGAAGTATAATCAAATAGTTGAATGTACTTCTGTGACTTCCATATGACATCCAAAGAGTTGGATGAATGCCAATACTGCAATATATTGATGTATGGATAGTATGACTATCAAATCTATCTAGAATCCTTAGAGAAGGAATCAGATAGTACATCAGATTAATCTACATATAATCATTGATATTGACTTACTTATTTGATAAGATAAGGTCTGATAATTGTATCTCAATTTTCTAATGACACTTGCAATTGGTTGCATATGTATTAGAAATTTGATCTTAAGGTTTATTAGTCATCCATGTTGAAAGTGATGCAAGTGTTGCAACAATTTCCATGAGATCAATAGACTTCATATTTTCAGTGGGAGCCCTTAGTCTTAGAGAATGTCTCTATGACCTAGATATTAGAATACGCTCATTGTTTATTTCTAATTGTTGGATATAAACATGAATTCTGTAATAAATCTATCATAAAAAGTTAGGATGGAGATATTTCAGATAGTAATCTAAAATCTTGTGGACTCTACTAAATTAGAAAATTAATGAATGGTTCATTAAGATTTCTAAATACTGAAAAATTAAACCTTTAAAGATCAATAGGAGGATAATAGATCATTTGACAATGATCTGGCATCAAGTTTTGAACATATGAGATCAATGGACTAGTAAGACATGAAACTTTAGATTGTCTAAAGATTCAAATCTCACATACTTGTGAATATTGTATTCAAAGTAAAAATGTCCAATACACCCTTCTTTGGGAAAGGTGTAAGATGTTAAGGTATTCAAGATCTCATACATATTGATGTATGTGAATCATCTATATCAGAATAAACATTATGGATATGTGATATCTATTAGTGATTATTTGTGATATGAGGTTTCTTCTCTTCTCTTAGAAAACTTTGAAATGTTCAAAGATTTCATTTTTTTTAGTTTAGAACCAAAGTTTGGAGGAAGATGAAATGAATTTGATCTAATCAAGGTAGCTTGTACCTATTAGATGAATTCAAGGAATACCTTATGGAGATGTGAATATCATTTCTATCTCACCCCTCCTGATGAACCTTAACTCAATAGAGTTGTAGGGAGATACAATTGATCATGCGTGACATGATTTGATCAATGATTAATCATAGCATAATTATCTCTTAGTTTCCAGGTATATATATGTGGTAGAGACTACATTATATATCCTTAATAAGGTTCCATGTGATTAAGCTGGAATCTGGCACTAGAGAGTGCTACTTCATTAGGAAAATAAAGGATGGTATTGGATACCTACTTTATGACCTTGAGATTCTTAAAAGATCTAATCTTTGAGAATATGATTCTTATAGGATGACTCTCTTGAGAATCAAGATGAAAATGAAGTAAAGGAACTCATTTAATCTTGAAAAGATAATGAGGCTCCTGAAATCGGAAACTAAAAATAGATAATTAAAGATGAAACCTTAATACCTTTTCAAATAAGTTTGTGGATGGATTCCATGTGTCAGTTAAATCTGAAAATGATCGGACTTCATGTGATGAAGCTCCTGAGGATCATGACATGGAAAGATGGATGTTAGCAATAAAAGTCTAATGTAGACTTCATATACAAGTGTTGTATATGGACCCTCGAGGATCCACCTATGTGGGTCAGACCCATTAAGGTGTAAATGCATCTTCAAGAGAAAGAGGGAACCTGATGAGAAGGTATAAACCTTCAAAGCACGGTTCGTAGCCATGAGCTACACACCGAAGATAAGGCATCTCTTGCGATAAGACTTGCTCTCCAGTGACCTTGCTTTAACCCATCAGAATATTGCTAACTATAGCTACACAACTTGTCCATGACATCTTCATGGTGTGAGTCAAGATTGCATTCCTCTATGAATACCTCTCTGAGGATATTCATATGAAGTAGCCCCACGGCTTCATGGTTGAGGAAAGCAAGGTGTGCTAGCTGAAGAACTCCATCTTTGGACTCCAATAAGTTTCTTGTAGTTGGAACATAAGATTTGATGAAATTATAAATGTTGTGATTTCAGATAAAATCTTGATGAACCATGTGAAGCTTAGTGGGAGTGCCATTGTGTTCATCGTGCTTAATGTAGATATTATTCTAATCATTTAGAATGATATAAGAATAAATAATAAGTGTTTGATAATTTGGTTGTTCCATACCTTGAGATACGATCTCGAGGATACCTCTTAGATCTTAGTTCTGAAGTAGCTCAGAAGAAAAGAGAAGAGGATATTGGGACCGTCACATTAGTAATACACCATGGACTTATTCCATTTTCTGGAAAAATTCCAAGAGAGGCTTCCTTACCTTAAGATGTGGTAGTGACCTGTCTAAAGGGATAGCACCTCAAAGAGTTGAGGAAGTGAACGCTAGAACTGCTTGCACTTGTGCATCAGTTATGAGAAGCTGAATGTATGCTAGATGTGTACAAGAACCAGATGTCTACGATGCAGTGGGAGTAGTAAACTGTTACTAATCCTACTATGTAGATAAAACACTTGATTGCAGTAATAACAATATCTTCAAAGATGATGAAACTTAGAGATAGTAATCTCAAAGTTTTATCTTCAAAGGTTTAGGACCTTGTAGATAGGATCTATAAGGGTCTTAACTGTAGATACCTTAGGAGATAGAGATCTCCAGGAATGAAGGTATTCTAATAAGGATTATGTGAATACTGGTTATGATAATTAATAAGATGTAGTGTCAAGGACACTATAACCAACAAAATTGAGTATCGGTTGCATGAGATGCAACATTCGCATTGGATGTGAGCACTGTTACTAGGAGATATGCAAGTGTCGTAAAAGGACTTGGCATAGTCTCTTGGGAACGGAGTGACTGATCAACTTACCTAGCTATTTTCTAAATAGACTATGATTGTCACATGAGTGTGGGTTTAAATGATTAGCCCATTAATGGCTCTTTGGGCTAGTGGGAGATTGTTGGACATGCGAGCCCACGGCGAGCCATTATGCAATAAATGTTATTGCAATTCACTCCTCAATCTGAAATAAAGAGTATATAGTTTGCATAATAGGTCCCTTAGTACAATTAGGGTTATGTACCATGGCCATCTTAATGATAATACAGCTGTTGATTCAATTGTTGAATCATAGAGGCTGGTGCTTAGATGAATATCTAATGAGTTAGATTGAGGACTCATCAAGCACCGTCAAATGATTATTAAGAGATGATCTCCAGCCGTAGTAGGAGATGGCAATCCTTTCTCAGTTAGGCTGATATCTGACCGACTTCTTGATGCAGGTCCTCTGCATGGGAATAGAGATTCGGAGGTGTCAGATTAGTTAGGTCAAAGAGTTGACTTAACGAGATCGAGATAACCAAAGTCCTATATCATATTCTGTCATGATATAGGCACACATCCTCTGACCGGAGACAGATGTGTTACTATATGTCTGAGTATGTACATTTGGTAGACCAATAGGTTGATGACCTAATCAAGGTCTATACACCGACGCGCTGGTGTGCATATAAGGGAATATGAGTAATACGATCTCTCAAAGGGATCATACAAGTTCACTACTCAACCGGAAGACATGAGCTCACTCATGAGATATTGAGAAGAATCAAATTCCGTGCGCACGGTCGTCTCGCTTTGGAAGCTTGACTGAATTTGTTGGTTTGATATATACTTTTGGAAAGTATATGATCAATACCTAGGTATGATATATGCTTTTGGAAAGTATATGATCAATACCGACTCCCAATGATCGAATGAGAGACTTGCTGATAAAACCATGAAGTAGACAGTATAAAGTTGGTCCAATACTTCGGGTTTAATCTGGGTCTTCCAGTATGCAGGATGTACAGGTATTAGGAATACCTGAGGGTGATGTGATCATAAACGATTGTATAACCATGACGCTTCCATTCCTAGGGAGTGATGAAACGGGTCTGGATTTTAGTGATTCCTCTCAGTAGAGAAGTAATCTTATCTTAGTCCAATTATTGGACATTGATCTGAATATGATTCAGATGCAATGAGAAGATTAGATTTGCGGTCTTGATTTAATCAAGCATCTATGGGAGGCCCGCGATCTGGATTTGAGATATGATCTCAATATCCTTGTCACTATACATGGAACAATACAATCGCCCTGTCCTTATATCCAAGTATTCGCGGAGAAAGCGCATTATCCTTGAAAGAGTTCATGGATAATTCTATTGTTGATATATGTATCCGAGCATTGAGAAAATGGATAATTAAATGTGATTTAAATATCAAGATTAATATGAATTTGATTCATATTATAAAGAGAGTTATCTTAGATAATTAAATGTGATTTGATTATCAAAGATGTGAATAATGTGAATGTGATTCATATTATTTGAACACATGAGATAAAGAGATCCAAGATGATTAAATATGATTTAATTATCAAGGATAAGAATAATGTGGATAGTAATATCCAATTATTCATAATATATTATAAATGTGATTTATAATGTATTAGAGAGAGTTAAATATAATTTATATTAGTAGATTAATTATTAATGTGTATTGGATACACATTGTCTAATTAATTGAAAATGTAAATTACATTTGGTTTTGGGTTGTGAATATGATTCACAATATTCCAATGTCAAGATTGCAATATTCCCAAAATTAATTGAGAATTATTTTGGTGAATTAAAATACCAACAAATTATTGTTGGAAAATAAGTAGAGAGAAATTCAAGGAGATGTGCAATCTCATGGATTGCCATGAGATTGCCCTCCCTTTTGGAAAGAAGGGGGCGACACCAATTTCCTTGTGAAATTGGTGGTCGTCCCCCCCTTCCAAAGAGGAAGGTTGATCTCTCTCTATTCCTCTCTCCTTATTTGATTGATTTAATATGGTATTAATATTTATTTGATTTATCAAATTAAATCACAAGTTGTTGGTTTTTACCAACAACAATCTTGACCATTGGATTGACATAAATCAATCTCATCCATTGATTTTATATGTCACATGAATTGAGATCCATGGATCCCAAAACCCTATAAATAGAGAGGCATACCCATGCTCTCTTTTTTACACATAATGCTTGTGAAGCATCTCTCTCTCTCTCTTTCTCTCTAGACGTCAGCCCTCTCTCTCCCTCTCATGGCCGTCCACCATGGATGCCATGGAGAGGTTCTCCATCGCCGTGGCATCGTCGTTATGCTGCCCGTTCTTCTGCTCGTGGATCTCCGTCTCCTTCGGTGCGCCTCGCTCGTGAAGAAGACGTCGGATCTCTTGTGTCGAGATCAGGAGATCCGCCGCTAGGATCATCAACATGGATTGTGAGAAGCACGCGGTTCATCCCCGCGCTCGCAAGCGTCTCCTCCGTCGGATCGGACTTGAGACAGGAGGTCTCTTCGTTTAGAGACTTGATTGCAACCACGCTTCAAGAGGTAATCCTATTACTTGTTTGTGGTTTAGATGAAACGATCCGAGAAGTGTTCTTTGATCATGTGGTTTCGTCGTATGAAAAATTTTTAAATTTCGCTGCATCGAGCAACTAGTGCGACTAGTCGCTCCTCGTCGTATTCGATACGACACTCACGCTTCCGTGATGCGCTTGAGGATCTAACCATATCCTTCAAGTACCCCAATTAGCCGACTTTTGCGTCTTAACTCGAATTTAAATGAAACAACTTTATTTTAGAGATAATTGAATTTGAGGCTCAATGAAGGGGAGTTTGGTGCTTTTTGAGTTCATATTGATGAATTAAGTTTTCTTTACAGCTTTTTAGACTTAATGTATTTAGTGTCATGCTCACGATTTTTTTGCCAATAATTTTATCATTTTCTATGCATTATTGTGTACAAGTTTGGTGTTGATACATCTTTATTTGGAGTGTTTAGCATGGTAAATAAAATACTACAAGTTTAAGTTATGTATACAGTACATTGTACTTAGATTTTTAGGGTTTTCTTATTTTGTACATTATTTCACCCAATCTCCTAGTACTTCATTCCAGGTTGACCTAGTCAATAGTTGACTTGGTCTAGGGGTTCAGGGTCAGTCATTATCATAGATACTTCCTTTATTTTTCTTTTCTTTCTTTTATTCTTTTTATTTGGGTTTAAATACAAGTACATTATTTATAGATTAATGTTATGATGTTAATTCATGCAAGTTAGTGATATTTACATGTATTTACTGGGGATTTTAAGCTAATATGAAAGAATAAAGATGAATGAATTAGAATTCATCAGCTAACTAATTGTCACCCTATATCCCATTTTTGTGCAAACGTTTCTTGATAGCATTATCTATCTGACCTGGTTGGATCCATTTCAAGGAAGGGTAGCAAGAGAAGTCTCTACATAGCTTAAAAAACTAATTATATTAATATAATTGTATTATGAGAGGGTGTATGTTATATAGTAATATCAAGAAAATTAAATTGTTTGTTGGTTGCATTAAATTGATAATTAATTTAATGATAGTAAATAAATTTACTCAAAATTAAAATAAAAAATCTATTACTAATAGAATTGTAATTCTATTAGAATAATTGATCATAATAAATTGATTCAGAATGATTAACTAAAAATTGAATGGGATAAGATGACATCCATGGTCTCTCGTCAAGGTGAAGAGAATTGTTGCCATGGATTGTATGGTGGAGACACATATGCGAAGTTATAGCTCTGACGTACAAGTAAACATGCTTTTTGCTTGTTAAAAGAGACATACCATATACGTAGTAACCCAAATATTGTTCCTCATATAATTTAGGCATTATTGGATTGTGCATAGCGAGCGTTATTCATGTTGACAGTTGGTTTAATTAACAACAGGTCAACATTACCTTAGGGATGGTGGGCTCTGGTGTTAAAGGTCGAATTGGGAAATGCAAGTTAGACTTAAAAAGGTAGACAGAGTTCTTGTTTCTTGTACCTAAGTTACATTTTCTCATATTATGAGGGTTTAACAAAGTTAGAAGGAAAACTGAGATCTTGCTAGAGATATAGTGATAAGCATGTCTCTTGCTTTGAAAGTTTAATAAGGTAATGGACTATCAAGGTATTAAAAGCAAGACAACTTCGATTTAAAATTCCTTAATAAAATAATTACAATTGAATATATGATTATTTATATGTTCTAATAAATGCATTTATTAATCTCATATAGCAAATACATGAACCCTCTCAGCAAGCTTTTGGATGTCAACAAATTGGACGGACCAAATTATTCAGACTTGCTCCAAAATTTGGAGCTTTTTCTCTATGCGCAGCGCATCATCTATGTCCTCACCAAGAATATCACCCAAACCCTAAGCCATTGGAAGGACTAAAATATAACGAAAAATGTGATGAAGATCATTCATTGGCTAGTTGTTATATTATAGGGTCTTTGTCCACTGTGCTTCAGAAGCAACATGCGAACATGGACAATGTCCAAGATATAATGTTGAATCTTAAGGAGATGTTCAGTGACGTGAACCACACTCAACGCTATAACCTCTTGAAATAGCTGATTTGCTGCTAGATGTAGGAAGGGACATCAGTTACAAAGTATGTAATCAAAATATTTGGTTACCTCTCTGAATGTGATATCCTTGGGGCACAGATGGATGCAGACTTGCAGCTCGACTTCATTCTTTTATCTTTGCATGAATCTTTCAATAACATTATGGTATATGATGAATCTCCATTTCATCAACTTATTCTTTCATTTTGGCCTTCGTTCCCTAAATAAATGCATGTAAATATCATTATTTTGCCTCAATTAACATTCATTATTTACTGTATAAATAGTGTATAACGTACATCATTTAAAGCCAAAATAAAAGAATAAAGAAAAGAAAAGAAAAGAAAAATACAAAAAATAAAATGCCTAAGACTTTTTGCGACCCAAAACATCGAGACATATGCATCATGATGACTGGGTCGACAAGGAATAATGTAGGGGGAGATAAGGATAAAAAACACAATAAAACCCTCATTTTTCTCTTCAATAATTCATTTTTGGGACCTATTTTATTATTTATTATTTACACTTCAAAACAATAAAATTTGTACAAAGTTGTAGATAAAATAGAAAGAAAAATATAAAATTGATTTCTTACGAAAATAATATAAAGTGTTCATTCTACACTCTGAATAAAAAGTCAAAACTCAAACTTCTCAGACCCATATCTTCTCCATAAAGCTCAAAATGCTTCAAAATCACCTTTAATGTATATAACTTTTAATCAGATATTTAATAAAGTGGTTTCATTTAATTTTGAGTTAAGATACAAAAGTTAGTTTTTGCACCCCTATTGTACTATATACCTGAATAAAATATTCATTTTATTATTCTTTATATTTTGCATTATTTTATATTTTTATATTTTTTTAATATTATTTATAGTATATGTCCATATTTATAATATAATAAATCCATCAAAATGATACTAAAATAAATAAGTGTATAGAATACATAGATGAATGCACTATACATATACCTATATGTTAAATACATCTATTCATTTAAGTGTACATATTATATCATAAAAATAAATCTTATATATTTGGGTATGTTTAAAAAAGTTAAAATTATACAAATTAAGTGTATAAAATAACAAAATTTTTAATAAAATATAAATAAAATAAACAATATATAGGTAAATATACCTATAACTATATATGAAAATACTAAATTATAATACATAGCTCCAAAAAATAAATAAAAATAGTAATTAAATAATACATAAAATAAAATATGTATTTTACACCCTAAAAATAATTAATTCATTATCTATTTATTATCAATTTTACCAATAATTTCCTCTTCGAATTTTTTGGTTGGTCCACATGGACCACCCATAAGCAAACCCTAGCTGACCAGAGTCAACTCCCCTGCCTCCAGCCGCATGGCGTGTTAGACCTCAATCAAGCCATCTTCTCTCAATTTCCCCTTTCAATCTGTTGATTTTATCTTCTAGATTCCTTCATGAGAAATTCCCTATGATCTACCATTAATCACGTTAGAACTTTGTAGAAGTCAAAGATTCATCGATTCAAGAAAAAACACTAATCGAATAAGCCCTCATCGTCATGTCTATAAATAACCTCTTCCTCCTTCCTTCCCAATTTTGATCCCTCTTGGAGCCTTGTAACCCCAATCCTTGTGCGTGAGTGTGTTCCTGATGACAACAGGAGTACCCCCTAGGTATCGGCAAGGAGAAAGGAGGAGGACAAGTGGTCCAAGGTGTCACTGCGGTGAGTCCTCTGCTCCCTGGTTCCCAGGTATGAGCTGCACGTATTTTATACATTTTCATATATAATTAATCTTAGTTATTTCATTCATGTATTTTATTAGGCATGTAGATCTTTAGTTTAGTGTATTTTTTGAATTTTTGATCGCGAGCTCTGATGAATCTCTAATTCAACATACTAAAAATTGTCAATTAGGCTTTGTTCCTAAAATCCATAAGTATTTAATGATCAATATAGTATCATTAGCATTCATACATGTGTAAATAATATTTGCATTTCATCATGCATAATTGCATAAATAAGGAACTAAAAAATCCAGTGTAAATTGACCTGAAAAGCTGCTAACTTCTCCTATTTTTAATTCATTCATGCTAACTCCGATTAACCTCAAACCACTTCCATTGTGTAGATATTACTAACAAGAACAAATAAAAAATACAAAAAATGCTAAATTTAAATAAGTAACAAATCAACCAAAAATCTAATTTAACATCAGACGAACTAAAATGCACATATCTTCCTCATATAGTGTCCAATGTTGGTCTACACACTTTTACCCCATTTTTAAATACCGTCTAAAAAAGACCAATTTCATAAATATCAGAGCTTATATGTGAAAGTTGGATTTTGGGCCTCTTTTGCGCATTTTATCTTTTTGTGATTTTTGACCAAAGTTTTTATGTATATAATTAACCCATTTTATTTTATTTCTTTTTCACTGTGTTCTTTGATGAAATTTCTATCATGTGGCATAAAAATCCAAATCCAAATTAAGACTGAAATCAAAGAAATTGATGTTGTCCGAGTAACCTCTATGAGTCTGTACAAACTCGCTTGTTTCGTACTCCTATTTTATATCCCTTTATTCTTATTTATTTAAAATCCAAAAAAAATAGATTAATGTGTAATTAAGTGTCTGTTATTTTATCATATTTTTTATAGAATTTTTTCCTCTATTAAAATAACTAAAATTTGCAAAACCACCGAAAGTGAATTACTATACACATGGAAACCACCAAAAATATCACTTTGTACAGATGACTTCTTTTGCTTCAAGTATTAGACATGCGAGCCCACGACGAGCCATTAAGCAACAAATGTTATTGCAAATATCATTCCCTGATCTGAAATGAAGAATAACTAATTTGCATAACAGGTCCCTTAGTACAATTAGTACCCATGGCCATCTTAGTGATCATACAGATGTTGATTCAATTATTGAATCATAGAGGCTGGTGCTTCGATGAATATCTAAAGAGTTGGATTGAGGACTCATCAAGCACTATCAAATGATTGTTAAGATATGATCTCCAGCCTGAGTAGGAGATGGCAATCCTTTCTCATTTGGTTGATATATGACCCACCTCTTGATGCAGGTTTTGTGCATGGGAATAGATATTCAGAGGTGTCAGATTAGTTAGGTCAAAGAGTTTACTTAACGAGATCAAGATAGCCAAAGACCTATGCCGTATGTTGTCACGATATAGGCATGCATCCTCTGACCGGAGACAGATGTGTTACTATATGTTTGAGTATGTACATTTACCAAACCAATAGGTTGATGACCTAACAAAGGACTATACACCGGTGCGCTGGTGTGCATGCAAGGGCATATGAGTAATACGATCTCTTAAAGGGATTGTACAGGTTCATTGCTGAACCGTAAGACATGAGCTCACTCATGAGATATTGGGAAGAATCAAATTCCACGCATGGTCGTCTCGCTTTGGAGGCTTGACTGAATTTGTAAGGTTTGATATATGCTTTTGGAAAGTATATGATCAACACCTAGGTATGATATATGCTTTTGGAAAGTATATGATCGATATTGACTCCCAATGATCGAATGAGAACCTTAATGATAAAATCCTGAAGGAAACAGTCTCAAAGAGATCTAAAACATCGGAGTTGTTCTGGGTCTTCCAGTATGCAGGATGTACAGGTATTAAGAATGCCTGGGGGTTATGTGATCATAAACGGTTGTATAACCATGATGCTTCCATTCCGAGGGAGAGATGAAAGAGGTCTAGATTTTAGTGACTCCTTTCATATAGAAGTAACCTGATCTTACTCCAAATGTTGGACATTGATCTGATAGTGATTCAGATATAATGAGAAGATTAGATTTGTGGTCTTGATTAATCAAGCATCTGTGGGAGGTTCGTAAGATCTGGATTTGAGATGTGATCTCAATATCCAAGTCACTATACGTAGAAAAATACAATGGCCCTGTCTTTATCTCCAAGTATCCACAGAGAAAGTGCATTATCCTTGAAAGAGTTCATGGATAATTTCATTGTTGATATATGTATCCGAGCATTAAGATATTTATAATTAAATCAGATTTAATTATCATGAATAATATGAATTTGATTCATATTATTGGGAGAGTTATCTAAGATAATTTTAGATGTGAACAATGTGAATGTTATTCAATTATTTGGGCACATGAGAATGGAGATCCAAGATGATTAAATGTGATTTAATTATCACGGATATGAATAATGTGGATAGCACTATCCATATAAATCAGATATATTATAAATGTGATTTATAATATATTAGAGAGAGCATGTTGTGATTTATATTTGTTGATTAATTATTGATGTGAATTGGATTCACATTGGATGATTAATTGAAATATAATTTACATTTTGTTTTGGGATGTGAATGTGATTCACAATTTTCCAATGGCATGATTGAAACATTCACAAGATAATTATGAATTATTTTTGTGAAATAATTTACAACAATTGTTGTTGTAAATCTTGGAGATATTATGAGGTTACGAGATCTGATGAGATAATGAGATCTCATGAGATAGTGAGATCTCATGAGAAGAGTGGTCGTCCCCCCTTCTTAAGGAGAAGAGGTTGTTTATCTACACATTATCTCCAAGGATAATTAATTGATTTAATTTGAATTTAAATATATTGATTTATCAATATATATATATATATATTTAATTTAAATTAATTATTGTTAGGTTTTCCCAACAAGATCATGGCCATTGAAAGAAACACAAATCAATCTCATCCACTGATTTTGTGTTGTCCATGGATCGAGATCCATTGATCCCAAAACCCTATATAAGAAGAGGCACCCCTTGATCTTCGATGAACAAGTTTACAACATAAACTAATGCTCTCTCCCTCTCTCTCTCTCTACATGCCAAGAATCTTTTCCTCTCTCTGTCTCTTGTGGTCGTCCATCATGGAGCCTTAGAGAGAGTCAATATTGTTGCAGTATCGTCGTTATGCTATCGGATCATCTTCTCGAGGATCTCCATCTCCTTCGGTACACCTCGCTCGTGATGAAGATGTTGGATCTCGTGTGTCGAGATCAGGAGATCCGTTGCTTGGATCATCAACATGGATTGCGAGAAGGATGTGTCCCATCAATGCGCTCGCAAGCGCCTCCTCTGTTTGATCGGACTTGAGACCGGATGTCTCTTCATTTAGAGACTCGATCGCAACCACGCTTCAAGAGGTAACCTTAATACCTATTGTGGTTTAGATGAAATGATCCGAAAAATGTTCTTGGATCATGTGGTTTCATCACATTAAGATTTTTTAAATTCCGCTGCATCGAGCAACTAGTGCGACTAATTGCTCCCAATCGCATTTGATGCGATTATCACGCTTCCGTGATGCGCTTGAGGATCTCCCCATATCCTTCATCAAGTTTCTTCATGAAAGTTGTAGATATCGTCGAGACGAACAACTTTCTTGAAGGAAATTTTTCGATCTGAGATGTCCTTTTATATCTTTTCTATTTTTCTTTTCCTTTTATCTTTTTTTAATTTTTTGGCAATATGTAGCAAGTCCTGGGCCTGCCACGTGTCACCCCTCCTTCTCTCTTCTACCACCCCCGGGTTCTTTTTCTTCCCAAACGGTTGCCCGACCCGTCGCCTCTCCACCTCCCCCTTCCATAACCGCTGCCTCACCAGCCGCCCATGCAGCATTTAATGCCACACCATCTCCAACCATTGCCCCCTCCTCTGGTATAACCAATTCCCTCCCCCTCCTACAAAACCAGCCCAACCGGCACCCACTCAACCCATCTGCCAGATACTTTGATAGAGAAAGCGAGCATGGGAAGGTGGTGGTGGCAGGGCCTATGTTTCAATGCTGAAGACCTCCACAATGTTGTGATCCATGGTGATCCATCTTGTGTTGTTGCTCAATCCCTGACCAGCGAAGCTTCAAGGAGCTTCGTCGTTCCTCTGCAGGTGACCACCAGAGTAGAATACCTATTGTTCCTCCATATACATGCATTTATTACACACCTTCACCATCTTCCTTTGTCTTCTTCTCTGAGACAAACAACCACTTTCCCCCATCCTTCTTCTATTCCATTCTCCGAAATCTGATTCCCCCCTCGACCAATCCCCTTCATTGGATCTCCCTCCCTGCTTCTCTTCTCTTCTTCCAGATCTACCATATCCGGCCTTGATAAGGCTGGAGCTCAGCTCCCAATCCTTTACAATCGAACAGAGCTCCACTACCCTTCCCTTTTATTGGTTTGCTGACACTGTAAGATAGCACCATATGAAGCCAACTTCTGGAGCTCATCGTTGCTCTCTACTTCACCTTCTACTTGCCCTCGAGCTCTTCGCGCTCCATGTCATTCTCATCCTCGTGCAAACATTGCTTTGACCTTCACCACTTACCAGCAAGAGTCTCCCGCAGCCCTCGCCATCCTGCTACCTCCATAGGCCACATGCAGCCACCCACTCAAGTCGCTCATCGCGGACCAAATCGCCTAGCCCTCTGCCTGCTGGTGCCCTCCCCACCATCGACTGTCATACTTCTCCAAGGTCATGCCCTACGAGGCCTTCGTGACTCCCGTAGTCGCCCGACATCCTCACCACTGCTACATCGGTGCGCTACCACCACCTCATGTGTGTTACCCTCTGCCCTTGCAAGTGTTGGTGACGGGCGGAGGAGCTTGGGCTCCAGCAACAACTGATCGATGCTCCACTTCCAGCCACCATTGGATGAGGGCCATGCCCTTGATCCAATGACCCCCATTACGCCATGTATCCCCTCCTAAGCCTCCCTCCTCACCTCGAGGCTCGGGGTTGTCGAACCTCTAGATGCAAGCCACTTCGCTCGAGCCTACCACACTCTCCATAGCCTTCGCTGAACCAGAGCAAGCACGTACCTCACATGTGTCGTGTAGGGCAAATTGTGAAATAGCCCCTGTAGTTCCAAAAATTTATGAACGTGCCCCGCCAGTAGGGGCATGTGGTTAATACGTGTTAGATGGATAAATTGTGTCTGCATCCTCGTGCCTCTGGAAAATTGCAGAAATATCCAAAACCTGGGGTATTTTATAGGAAGGCTCTATTGGTTTTGGTCATTTGTAGATAAGTCCCTCCAGGGGCTTCTTTTAGATAAAAACTAAACTTTTTATTACATTTTAGTCCATGAACCTCATTAGAGCATATCTTTTCATCTGAACTCTAATTTTTATGCACAATATGTCAATTTGAAGCTTATTTTGTGCTCTTTCATATAGGATGATTTCTGACATTTTGTGCAATACTTGATTGAGAAGATTAATGATCTATTTTGCATGGATGCTAATGAGGATTTTAGTTCGATCAATACTTCTGTGATTATTGAGAATCATTCTTTGAGGATTTAATTTCTACAGGGAACTTGATTGTGGAGATTTTATATGATTAATTTTCTTGTGACTATCTACGATTTTAATTGAGGAACTAATCTCTACATGGGAATAATTGAGGAGGAATTAGTTTACTTTCTATGACTTTTAGTGTGATTAAAAATTGATTTATTTAACTATTAGATTATAGGGAAGTTCAATGACAATTCTTCTCAAATGAATTATCAATTGATCTGAACATTTGCAGGATTATTCATTATTTAACTACCATGTCTGCAGCTTGAAATTGATTGGACAAATTATTATTTGAATTCATTTTTGATATGTGATTAACTTTGAGGGTTTATTGATCATATTATTTGAGTATTTAAATCATATAAAATCAAAGACCCTGAGCCTAATTATTATCTCTATTTATTTTCATTGCATTTTCATCCTCATATTTTCTCTTTATTTCTTGACAAAGAAATTAACACAGTATTTAGTTAGTTATTTAAATTAATTTGAAACCACGCAACTAAAAAATAGTTGTTCCCTGTGTTCGATCTTTGTACACTTACCAAGTAAACATTCTCCACAACATTCAAAGATTGTCATTTTTGATGGCCCAAATTTTGTCTCCTATGCCAGAACATTAGATTATTAAAGAGATAATTTTTCGGTTCATCAAATAGTGCCATTGCTGGGGAATGCCGGATTTTTACAGTTTTAAATTTTTTTATGTAGTTAATTTTGGTGAAAATATTTTTTGTCATTTTTTCCCTTTATTTTGCATTTACATTTCTCTCTGTATAGATACTAACCGCATTTTCTCTCTTTGCAGATAGTTGGAGTGAATTTTGAATTTGACTTTAAGGATCTACAAAGAAGAAGACTGAATTTTTATTTTCTGAGAGAGAGAGAGCATATAATAGTTTTAATTTCAACATCATTCACAGGGTCCCTCTCTTTTAACCCTCAAACTTGTAATAATTTGGGCTGCACATGTTGATTATTTTTCAACCCCTTTTTGTGTGGTTTGGACCCGATTTGACCAGCGTAGGAATTAGGCACATATACGCTAGATTAGAATTATTTTTGCTTGTGCTCGTTATTTTTTAGGTCATATATTTCCACTAACTAGACGTACTATAGATCATTCAATATTAGCCAAATCTGAAATTGATCCTTTCCCGCTAATAGAACTATATGCTGAGGGCGTTTTCATCTGTGTATATCATTTAGTGTAATTTTAAAAATTCCTTATATTGAATCCCGCATGAAGAATGTGAGGAATCATTGTAAGTCTTCTTCTTAGCATGCATCATTGATTTAATGTTTGCATTGGCTTTTTTGATTCTCCTCTCCACAGTTTTACAACGTAGGAATTAAAGGAATAGGGACTGCTCTTTAGGTGTGAATTTTGTGCTTAGATAAGACATAATTGATAGCCCTAATTTAAAATTAGGACTTCTAATCAAGGTGACTGTAAATAAACTGGCCTAAAATCAATCTTGTGTCTGGTGGAGAATAACCCACTCACTATTTGTAAGGACAAGATCGCATAATTAGAGTAGAGCCAAAAATCTGAAATTTTCATTCAGACTATCGTTTTTAGAAACAGCTGGCTACTTTTTAATGAGGGAACTTCAGGTAGCCATTTTACGGTCCGTACTTCCTTAGCAGAGTGGGTAGTTTAAAGGACATTGTGTAAGGCACTATCATTAAGTAATGGGTAATCATTTTATGGTATGTACTTACACCTATACTGGCTAAAAGTAGGTGCAACTAGTTGTATGAACTCAGGACAATCTTAGTGAGTATTTTCGGCACCTAACAGCTCTGCATAATTTTCTCAAATATTGTTTTTGTCATTAAATTAAAATTGAAGAGATAAGCGGTCGAACCTTAACGTGCCTTAACAAGAGTTGAGCGAGTTAATCTACGTGTTTGTTTTGTGTTTGACTTGTGTAAGCCAAATATATTGCAATTGCAAGGGAATCGTGGTTCACGTATCATTCCATCCCTCTTTTGAGAAGATGTCGGCACATTGGTCTTCCTTCCCGGTCTCCACGACTATGTCTTGATATCATTCTTCTCACTCTCTCTAGGGGAACTGTATCTTCAAACCTAGTCCACGTCAGCCATCATTCCCTTCCCTCTCATACATCCCACCCCATGCCCACACTTCATGGAATAGACCTCTCTCACATTCTGACAATCTTATGGACACAAGAGTGCGAGAAGAATTGAGGATGGAAAATAGAGTAACCAATAACTATAGAGAAATACGATTTTCGGTTACTATGGACTTCCAACCTCTTGAACCATCCCCTACACAGGTTGACTCTCTTCCAGAGTACAATCAATTTTTCTTCGATAATTCACGATCAAAATAGAGTCAAGGAAATATGACTCATGACCAGACCCTAACGACTATGATTAATCAATACTTTAATCAAGGTTACATGCTAGAATCACGACATATGGAGAATGATTATTCAATCAAAAGTCACAATATGTTTGAGGATGAGATTGTTCAGATCAATCATAAACGCTTTGATTGAGAAAATATATGATCTCATCCAGTCGATGCAAAATCCAGAAGAAGTGAGGCCACCATCTTGTGAATCACAAAATCATCATGTGACTCGCAATCAGGCACAACCACCATTGATCTCTGACCCCCTACTGACCATCTCACAGAAAATACCAAAAATTGAAAAATAGAAAATTAAAAAAAATGGACAATTCTGAAATGGAAACATTTTGCAAGAGTCTAATCTTAGAGTTTTCGTTGATCAAGGCCATAGAATATGTTCCTGATCTTAAGAGATTTGTGAATATTTGACTAAACTCTAAAAAGAATGGCAAGAAACGAACAAGGGCCGAATATCATGTCATATATATGACCGGCTCTTTGGTGATGAATCACAAAATCAAAAGTCGCAAAGTCAAGCGGTTGACATGGATCACATATGAAATTGAGGATACCATATTCATTCATGTTCGGTTAGACGATGACTCTACACTAAACATCCTCCTTAAGTCCTTTTTTGACCAACTCAAACTCGGACAACTCAAAAAGACAAGGGTGATCTTTCAACTGCCTGAACGATCTATCAAAGGATAGTGGGGGATCGTTTCTGTCATGGTAAATTTCTGAGGTGACAAACATAAAGTGGACTTTATTGTCCTTGACATTGAGCACCCTAGAAAGTTTCCTGAATCTCCCATCATTTAAAGAAAGCCGTCCTTAGCCTCTGCTAAGGCAATTATCGATTGTGATACTCAGGACATCAAGTTTCTGAATTCAGACCACAATGCACAAAGCCTCAATGATACGACTTGCTCTGAGGAAACCCGACTAGAAACTTACAGTTGTGATCAGGAGCCAAACACTTCACTTGATCAGACCTCTCCTCATGAAACACATATACAAAACCTAGGAGAAACACCTGAGAAATAGATTGTTGATTTGTATTTGGATTCTCACCACCCTAACACTGCTCCTAAGAATAAACATTATTTAGGAGCTTATGAAGTTTTCGATCATATTTCTGAGGATCATCACGATTATTTAAGTTGTTCGATCTTTGAGTCGACAGTAATTCATGAGATACTTGAACCATACAAGGAACCGATTCAGGAAACCTCTGATGTCACCAAAATCCACGAATATCGGGAGGTGACATCAACAGCCACAACCATCAATCACAAAGCCATCATGAACATGCTCCCTCATCCAAAGCTGCGTATGACCCTAAAAGAATTGGTCGACATTTACAGGGATTCATCTGACGAGGAATTCATAAATGCAACACCGGTTACTTAAGATAGGGACAAAAAGAATGTTCATCTTCCTCCCAATGCTTTTTAAGGAAACAAAACGACCAAGAAAGTCACTTTTGACCTTAGATACCAGGTGATTTCTGAAGAGTCCTCATTTGGTCCTGAAGTGGTTCATCATGTAATTGTAATAAGTACAGTTGTGATCAAAGGGCACTTACCTCTAGTTGACAATAGTTGGAGATACTCATCGTATGACTACAATTCTTCTTAGGATGAAATTGACGATGGTTGGTCCTCTTCATCCTCCCCCTCTTCACCACCCACCACATCTCCATACTATCTCTTGCCACACTCTCGCAAGAAGGTTCGTCATAAACCTCCTTGACCTTGTACATCCGTAAATCTACTCAGTTCCCAATTTGTAATTATCCGATCAAACTTAGGTTGATCTGAGCCTAAGTATAAGGGGACCGGTATCATTGTTTATACATCAGTTCTGTTCTTTTCCACTCACCGTCGACTGCCTCATTTCATGTTTTTCTGCTATACTTAGTCCCTCAAAAGTCTAAGTATAGGGGGCAAGTCGATTTCTTTTTCTTTTTCACTCAACTATACTTAGTATGTGTTATGTCTACATTTCACTTTGTGCTATGAGGACATAGCACAAGCTAAGTATAGGGGTATGGTGTGTTTGTATATATTCTACATACTTTATCCATAGCTCGTACTTTAATTTTTTCTCTTCTAAAATTGGGTATGGATACAAGTTGTATATATTATACTAAATTCTTTGTGTAAACCTAAAGCTTAAAAAAACAAAACAAAACAAAACAAAAAATTAAAAAATCACTCATGGTCTTGCAATTCATTAAGCATCTCATGCATTCTTTAATTGGTGTATTCCTGACACATTTACTATCACTCAAGGATGAAGGATTTGAAGACACATGATTTCTGAGATCTTGAGAGACTAAGTTAGCCAGCCTTAGTAATTAGGGTTTTGAACTTAATAATCCACACTTCCCTAGTTTGAAGATTAGAGCAGTATATTGCACTCTTCATCTCTGCCTTCTAAAGAATATGATCAGCACATCACTTTCACAACTGCATGATTGATGAGATGATTTGAGTTATCACTTGAGGAACTGGGATTGGTGATTTGAGTCTAGACTTGATTTAATTATTCTCGAGGAAGGGATAAAGTTAATGAAGGCTTCAAGAAATGTGAGTGTAAGCAAACCCTAGCTAGTATGTGAACAAGTTCGCATGCTATCGTTTGATATTTACCTATGTGCCAATGTATGATGAAACCTAATTAATTGTTGATCAGTGAGCGCTAAATTTTGGTAAAAGTAGTGGAGCTAGCAAAACGTTGAAATAAAATTCGAGAGAAGTTCTCTCAAATAAAAGCTATGTCATTACGAATACAAATTCAAAAGAGCTTCCACCAAAGACGAGCGCTCCCAACCATTTCAAAGTGTCCACTTGGACCAAATGCTATTAGGACCAAGGAGTCGATCTAGCACCCAAAAAGGGCTCCGCATCGTATAGTAATACAAGTTTGGGTGTTAAAGGTATGTTAGATACTCAAAAGAGACACACCTCAGTGTACTCCTAGGAAAATAAGTGCAGATGACTCTGAATTCTCTTGGTGGACACACTGATCAACAAAGCAAAAAATACATGTGTTGAGTAATAGGGCACTCGAGAGGACCCTTCTTCCAATGCGAGGGAGAGAAGAATTTACACAATCCTATGCCCTCCATCATTTGACCGTCCATCTACACTTTCAAGTCTGACAAACTAATGAGACGGTAGATTGGATGCAAGAACCAACTTATTCCCTAGTGTTGAGGATTAGGTCTAGAGGAGAGTCTCCTGGATTGGATCCTTGGGTGACATCTTGACTGGACTCTCATGATTGCAGTACAATAAAAGTCATATCCTTGTTTTTTATGTACAAGCAGAGAGTCTAATAAATAGAGAAGTTGGATTCAAAGCATGGTTAAGCTTAGAGTTTTAGGATCACTATAATTAAGGGTCTTTAATGAATTGAGCCTTGAAAAATCACATGCATAGTTAGGGATTTATCCAACTAAGTCATTCATTCGTTGATGCTCAAGGATGAGAATGGTTTACGTATAGGGGTATGACGAATCTCTGATTCAACATGCTAAAATTGGTCAATTAAGCTATGTTCCCCAAAATCCATATGCATTTAATCATCAATATAGTATCATTAGAATTCATACATGTGTAAATAATATTCGCATTTCATCATGCATAATTGCATAAAATAAGGAACTAAAAATCCTAGTGTAAATTGACCCGAAAAGCTACTAACTTCCCCTATTTTAAATGATTCATCCTAACTTCGATTGACAAAAAACCAGCTTCCGTTTTGTAGATATTACTAACAAGAACAAAGGACAAATACAAAAAAAAGTTGCTGACTTAAATAAGTGACTAATAAACCAAAAATCTAATTTCACATCAAATGGACTAAAACGTATATATCTTTCCCATACAGTGTCCAATGTTCGTATATTAAATTTGAAAGTACTCCATTTTCAAAAACCTTCAAAACAAGATCATTTTTCATAAAAATCAGAGCTCATATGTGAAAGTTTGGTTTTGGGCCTCTTTTACACATTTTATCTTTTTGTGAATTTTGACCTAAGTTTTTATGTATATAATTAACCTTTTTTTTCTTTTTCATTTGTGTTCTTTGATGAAAGTCTAATCAGTGGCATAAAAATCCAAATTCAAATAAAGACTGAAATCAAAGAAACGGGCGGTGTCTGAGTAACCTCTGTGAGTCTCTACAAAATTCGCTTGTTTTGTACTCATATTTTATTTCCCTATCTTCTTATTTATTAAAAATTCAAAAATAATAGATAACTATGTAATTAAGTGTCTATTATTTTATAACATATTTATAGAATTTTTATCCTATTTTATAATCACTAAAAATTTGCAAAACTACCAAAAGTGGTTTACTATATACATGGAAAACCACTAAAAATATCACTTTGTATAGATGACCTATTTTGTTTCTGGTTCCTTCATGAATTTGTAGATCTCGTCAAGACAAACAATTTCCATGAAGAAAATTTTTCTATCCAAGATTTTCTTCTATTTCCTTTCTATTTGTCTTTCCCTTTTATCTTTTGATTTTTTTTGGCGACACGTGGCATGCCCTGGGCATGGCACGTGTCACCCTACTTCTCTCTCTTGCCTCCCCCTAGTTATGTGTCAAGAACGTGACCTTCTTCTTCTTCTTAATGAATGGCTGCTCGATCTTTCGCCTTTCGACCTCCAACTCCCATAATCACCACCACGCCAGTCGTCCTCACCGCATGTAACGCCCCTTCCATCTCTGATCGTTGCCCCTTCCGCTTTCGTAATCAACGCCCTCCTCCTTCACCTACAAAACCAACATCATCGGCCCTAACTCAACCCATCCGCTAGATACTCTGGTAGAGTGAGCGAGCCTGGGAAGGGGGTGGTGACAGGGCCCCTATTTCCATGGTAAAGACCTCCACAATGGCATGATCCATGGTGATCCATCCCGTGTTGTTGCTCAATCCCTGACCAGCGAAGCCTCGAGGATCTCCGCCATTCCTCTATAGGTGACCACCGGAGTAGAAGACCTATTCTTCCTCCATAACCAAGCATGCATTCCATATCTTCACCATCTTCCATCGTCTTCTTCTCTGAGTCAAACACCCACTTTCCCCCATCCTTCTTCGATTCCATTCTGCGAAATCTGATTCCCCCCTCGACCAATCCCCTTCATTGGATCTCCCTCCCCACTTCTCTTCTCTTCTTCCAGATCTACAATCTCCGGCCTTGATAAGACCTGAGCTCGGCTCCTAATTCTTCACCATCAAATGGAGCTCCACACCCCTTCCCTTTTATTGCTCTGCTGATACTGCAGGGAAACACCATATGGATCCAACTTATGGAACCCATCGCTGCTCGCTCCTTCACCTTCTGCTCACCCTCAAGCTTTGTGCGCTCCACGTCGTTTTCATCCTCATACACGCGCTTCTTTAACCTTCACCACTTGCCAGCAAGAGGCTCCTGCATCCCTTGCCATCCTGCATCCTCCACGTGCCACCTGCTTTCACCCACTTCGATCACTCGTCGTGAACTAAATCGCCCATCCCCCACCTGCAGGTGCCCTCCCTGCCAGTGACCACCGTACCTCTCCAAGGTTGCGCCCGTACGAGGCCTTCGCGCCTAATGCGGTCCCCGACGTCCTCGTCACTGCTACATCGGCGCACCACCACCACCTCTGGCATGTTTCGCCTCCGCCCTTGTCAGCGATGGTGTCGGGCGGAGGAACTTGGGCTCCAACAACAACCGGTCGATGCTCCACTTCTAGCCAGAGTTGGATCGAGGCCAAACCCTTTATCCAACGTGTTGGACATGCGATCCCATGGAGAGCCATTACACAATTATTATTATTGCGAATATCATGCCCTGATCTGAAATGAAGAATAACTAATTTCCATAATAGGTCCCTTAGTACAATTAGGGTTATGTACCATGGTCGTCTTAATGATCATACAGCTGTTGATTCAATTATTGAATCATAGAGGCTTGTGCTTGGATTAATCTCTAAAGAGTTAGATTGAGGACATATCAAGTACCGTCAAATGATTATTAAGAGATGATCTCCAGCCAGAGTAGGAGATGGTAATCCTTTCTCTCTTGGCTGATATCTGACCAAACTCTTGATGCAGGTCCTCTACATTGGAATAGAGATTCGGAGGTGTCAGATTAGTTAGGTCAAAGAGTTGACATAACGAGATCAAGATAACCCAAATCCTATGTCGTATGCTGTCATGATATAGGCACGCATCCTCTGACCGGAGACAGATGTGTTACTATATGTCTGAGTATGTACATTTGACAGACCAATAGGTTGATGACCTAATCAAGGTCTATACACCGGTGCGCTGGTGTGCATACAAGGGCATATGAGTAGTACGATCTCTCAAAGGGATCATGCAAGTTCATTTCCTGAACCGGAAGACACGAGCTCACTCATTAGATATTGGGAAGAATCAAATTCCGCGCGTGGTTGTCTCGCTTTGGAAGCTTGACTGAATTTGTAAGGATTGATATATACTTTTGGAAAGTATATGATCAACACCAAGGTATGATATATGCTTTTGGAAAGTATATAATTGATAACAACTCCCAATGATCGAATGAGAAACTTAATGATAAATCCTTGAAGTAGACAGTGTAAAATTGATCTTATACTTCAGGATTATTTTGGGTCTTCCAGTGTGCAGGATGTATAGGTATTAGGAATAGTTGAGAGTGATGTGATCATAAACGATTGTATAACCATGACTCTTCTATTCCTAGGGAGTGATGAAATGGGTCTGGATTTTAGTGACTCCTCTCAATAGAGAAGTAATCTGATCTTAGTCCAAATGTTGGACATTGATCTGAATGTGATTCAGATGCAATGAGAAGATTAGATTTGCAGTCTTGATTTAATCAAGCATCATTGGGAGGCCCAAGTTCTGGATTTGTGATGTAATCTCAATATCCAAGTCACTATACGTGGAACAATACAATCGCCATGTCCTTATCTCCAAGTATCTGCGGAGAAAGCGCATTATTCTTGAAAGAGTTAAGAAGGGTTCCATAGTTGAATTATATCTAAGCATTGAGAGATTGATATTTAAATGTGATTTAATAATCTTAATGCATGTAGATATTTATCCAATATAATTAAATGTGATTTAATTACTGTGGATAAGAATAATGTGGATATCAATATCCAATTATTCATAATATATTATAAATGTGATTTATAATATATTAGAGAGAGCTTAATATGATTTATTTTTGTCAATTAATTATTGGTGTGAATTGGATTCACATTGTATAATTAATTGAAAATGTAAATCACATTTTATTTTGGGTTGTGAATATGATTCACAAATCTTCGATGGCAAGATTGCAATATTCTCAAAATAATTATGAATTATTTTTGTAGAATAATTTACAATAAGAGTTGTTGTAAATATCATGGACATTACAATGAGATAAATATCATGGACATTACAATGAGATTACATGAGATCTCAAGAATTGGTGGAGATCCCGCCTTTCCATATTGGAAGGGGGACGGCCACAATTTCCCTAAGGAAATTGGTCGCCGTCCCCTCCATATATGGAGGGTGGATTCACCAACCAATTAACTCCATGTTTGGTTGATTTAATTTGAGATTGAATTATATTTGATTTATCAAATATATTTAATCTAAATTAAATTATTAGTTGTTTTTTTACCAACAACAATATTGACCATTGAAAGAAGCACAAATCAATCTCATCCATTGATTTTGTGTGTCCCATGGATTGTGATCCATGTACTCCCAAAACCCTATAAATAGAGAGGCACCCCTTGATTTCTATGGTTATGCTATTGAGACACATCTCTCTCTCCTTCCACACGCCAACCCTCTTCTCTTCTCCATTGGTGGTCGTCCACCAAACCCTAGAGGAGAAGGCTCGTCGTCACTTCGCCATTGCGTCGCCGCCTCGACGTCTCTCGGTTCTCCATCTTCTTTGGAGTGCTTTACTCACGAAGAAGATGTTTGATCTCATGCGACGAGATCAGGAGTTCACCGTGCTTGGATCAACATCTTGGATTGCGAGGATCATGCGACTCATCTTCGTGCTCGCAAGCATCTCCTCCGTCGGACCGGACTTGAGACAGGAGGTCTCTTAGTTTAGAGACTCGATCGCAACCACCATTCAAGAGGTAATCCTCTTACTTGTTTGTGGTTTAGAAGAAATGATCCGAAAAGTGTTCTTGGATCATGTGGTTTCGTCACATGAAAAAATTTTAATTTCTGCTGCATAGAACAACTAGTGTGACTAGTCATTCTTCATCGCATACGATACGATGCTCATGCTTCCATGATACGCTTGAGGATTATCCCATATCAGATCCTCATATTATTGCGGCAGTATTGGATTGCGCATAGTGAGTACTATTCCTGTTGACGGTTGGTTCATTTAATGACGGGTCAACATCTCCTTAGGGGTGGTGGGCCCAGGTGTTAAAGGCCGAATTGGGAGTGCAAGTTGGACTTGCAAGGCAGAATGCGTTCTCGCTTCTTTTTATCAGAGTTACAGATTCTCATATTATTGGGATGTAACAAAGATAAGGAAGGAGATTCCAGATCTTGCTGAGATATGATGGTAAGTATATCTCTTACATTGAAAGTGATTAAGGGAATGAACTTTCACTGTTGAAAAGGCAAGATAACATTGATATAAAAATTCCTAAATCAAAGTAAAATATGTATATATAATATATATACACTTATGCAAATTTCTTATTTCAGATAATCCTCCATTAAACCCACTCAATTTTATACTCAATAATAACCAGTAATCTATCAGGGATTGGATCCATGATCAAGATATTGTACTTGCAATTGGATACATAATGTATGTGGTTGCAATGTGCAAGTCTTCCTCATAATAATGGCAATTGAATAGACAATAGGACTACAACCCTTGGGTTTGTATGTCTCTACAGTCTTGATCTCTCATCAAATGTACTTTAGAAGTGACATGTCGATGATAATCGTAATTGTCGAATAATCCTTATAAAATTCTAAGAAGATGTTCTGGCATACATATGTACTCTCGACATTTAATCATGAATGACATGGTTCTCTGCATCATGCAGAATGGTAGTTCTATAAGAGATGATGTATTCAAATTGTTTGATTACCTATCTGAACCAAAAGTCTTTAAGAGTTAAGATGTATGTATGACGAGTGTCATCATTCTACTATCTATACTCTAGTTATTCATGAAGCTTCAGAATAATCATATTGTATGATTTGAACGAAGCATGTATAAATGTCTAAATGCTCTTATATTCAGCATAAGAGATCCTTCGTCTTAAGCAATGGTTGTTTATAGGGGAAGAGAGCGCAGTGGAAGCATGGGTCGGACCCAAGTAAGATGAGAAGTAACTCAAAGAGTTGACTGCACTTCTGTGACTTCCATATGACATCCTAAGAGTTGGATGAATGCCAATACTGCAATAAGTTGATGTGTTGATAGTATACTATCAAATCTATCTAGGATCCTTAGAGAAGGACCCGGGTAGTGCATCGGAATAATCTACATCTACATTTAATTATTGAAATTGACTTACTTATTTGATAGGATAAAGTCTAATAATTGTATCTCAATCTTCTAATGACACTTGCTGGTTGCATATGTATTAGAAGATTAGAAATTTGATCTTAATGGTTTAATAGTCATCCACATGGATATTGATGCAATTGTTGCAACAATCTCTATTGGATTGATAGACTTCATAATTTCTGTGGGAGAGCCTTTAGTCTTACAAAATGTCTCTATGACCTAGACATTAGAATACACTCATTGTTTATTTCTAAATGTTGTAAATAAACGTGAATTATGTAATACATATATCATAAAGTGTTATGATGGAGATATTTCAGATAGTAATCTAAAATCTTATGGACTCCACTAAATTAGAAAATTAATAAATGGTTCTGTAACATTTCTAATACTGAAATTAAACCTCAAAAGATCAATACGAGAATGAAGATCATTTGAAAATGATCTGGCATCAAGCCTTGGACAATTGTCTGTTGATGTGATCAATATACTAGTAAGAGATGAAATTTTAGATTGTCTAAAGGTTCAAATCTTACATACTTGTGAATATTGTATTCAAAAGTAAAAATGTCCAATACACCCTTCCTTGGAATGGTGTAAGATGTCATGGTGTTCAAGATCTCATGCATATAGATGTATGTGAATCATCTATATCAAGATAAATATTATGGATATGTGATATCTATTGATTGTTATTTGTGATATGAGATTTCTTCTCTTCACTTAGAAACCTTTGAAATGTTCAAAGATTTCACAAGTTTGGTTTTGAACCAAAGTTTGAAGGAAGATTAAATGGATTTGATCTAATCTAGGTAGTCAGTACCTATTAGATGAATTCATGGAATACCTTATAGAGATATGAATATTATTCCTATATCACTCCTAATAAACCTAAACTCAAGAGAGTTGTAGGGAGATACAATTGGATCTTGTATGACATGATTTGATCAACGATGAATTATAGCATAATTACTATTGGTTTCCAGGTATATATGTAGTAGATACTACAATATATATCCTTAATAAAACTCCATGAAAGTAAGCTAGAACTTAGCACCTGAGAATGCTACTTCATTAGGATATTAAAGGATGGTATTGGATACCTACTTTATGACCTTGACATTCTTAAAAGATCTCATATTTTAGAATGTGATTCTTATGGGTGACTCTCTTGAGAATCAAGATAAAAATGAAATAAATGAACTCATTTAATCTTGAAATGATAATGATGCTCCTAAAATCGGAAACTAAAAGGATAATTAAAGATGAAACACTAATACTTCTTCAAATAAGTTTGAGGATGGATTCCATGTGATCTGACTTCATGTGATGAAGCTTCTGAACATCATAGCATGGAAAGATGGATGTTAGCAATAAAGTCTAAAGTAGACTTCATATACAAGTGTTGTATATGGACCCTCGAGGATCCACCTATATGGGTAAGACCTATTAAGGTGTAAATGGATCTTCAAGAGAAAGAGGGAACCTGATGAGAAGGTAGAGACCTTTAAAGCGCGGTTCGTAGCCATGAGCTACACAATGAATAGAAGACATCGCTCGCGATGAGACTTGCTCTCCAGTGACCATGCTTAAACCCATCAGAATATTGCTAACTATAGCTATACAACTTGACTTTGACATCTTCATGATGGAAGTCAATATTGCATTCCTCTATGAATACCTCTCTGAGGATATTCACATGAATTAGACCTAGGGCTTCATGGTTTATGAAAGCAAGATGTGCAAGCTAAAGAAATCCGTCTATGGACTCAAGTAAGCTTCTTGTAGTTGGAACATAAGATTTGATGAAATTATAAATGTTATGATTTCAGATAGAATCTTGATGAACCATGAGAAGCTTAGTGGGAGTGTCATTGTGTTCATCGTGCTAAATGTAGATAATATCCTAATCATTTGAATGATAAAAGGATAATAGTAAGTGTTTTATAATCTGGTTGTTCCATACCTTGAGATATGATCTCAAGAATACCTCTTATATCTTAGTTCTGAAGTTGTTCAGAAGCAAATAGAAAAGGGTATTGGGACCGACACATTAATGGTACCTTGGACATTTACTGGAAAATTCCAAGAAAGGCTTATTTCCCTCTAGATATGGTACTGGCCTATCTAAAGGGATAACACCTCAAAGAGTT
Source organism: Ottelia alismoides (assembly GCA_037367405.1). Taxonomy (NCBI): domain Eukaryota; kingdom Viridiplantae; phylum Streptophyta; class Magnoliopsida; order Alismatales; family Hydrocharitaceae; genus Ottelia; species Ottelia alismoides. The sequence goes on from JAZKJV010005737.1 coordinate 1,922,064, forward strand.
GAGGAAGTGAATTCTAAAACTGGTTGCCCTTTGTGCATCAGTTACAAGAAGGTGAAAGGATGCTAGATGTGTACAAAAGCCAGATGTCTGCCATGCAGTGGGAGTAGTAAACTGTTACTAATCCTACCATGGAGATAGAACACTTGATTGCAGTAATAACAATATCTTCAAAGATTACAAGCCTTTAGAGATAGTGATCTCTAAACACTTGATTGCAGTAATAACAATATCTTCAAAGATTACAAGCCTTTAGAGATAGTGTTCTCTAAGTCTTATCTTCAAGAAATTAAGACTTTATAGATGGAGATCTAAAAGGCCTTAACTACGAATACCTTAGGAGATAAAGATCTCCAGGAATAAGGGTAACTGGTTATAATAGTTATTGAGGTGTAGTGTCAAGGACACTATGACTAATATGGTTGAGTATTTATTGCATGAGACACAACATTCGCATTGGATGAGAATACTATCACTAGGAGATATGCAATTGTCGTAAAAAGACTTGGCATAGTCTCTTGGGAACAGAGTGACTGACCAGCTTACCTAGCTATTTTCTAAATAGCCTATGATTCTCACATGAGTGTGGGTTTAAATGATTAGCCCATTAATGGCTCTTTGGGCTAGTGGGAGATTGTTGGACATGCGAGCCCACGGTGAGCCATTACGCAATAAATATTATTGTGAATATCATTCCCTGATCTGAAATGAAGAATAACTAATTTGCATAATAGTTCCCTTAGTAATTAGAGTTATGTACCATGGTCGTCTTAATGATCATACAGCTGTTGATTCAATATTTGAATCATAGAGGCTGGTGCTTGGATGAATATCTAAAGAGTTACATTGAGGACTGATCAAGTACCATCAAATGATTGTTAAGAGAGGATCTCCATCCTAAGTAGGAGATGGCAATCCTTTCTCTCTTGGTTGATATCTGACCGACCTCTTGATGTAGGTCCTCTACATCAGAATAGAGATTCGGATGTGTGATAACGCAAAATTCCCGAACAACTGAGGTAAAGGTATGAAATGAGGTCGTTGCGACCTCAGTCACTCGAATGCGTGTATCAAGAAAGATCAACCACTCACAGAGATAAAATCAATCAAAACAAAATGGAGCGGTCTAGCTATGTGATTAACCTGGTATAGCTCCCAGGGTCGAACACAAGGAGCACAGATTGGCCTTGCGGCCAACGATGTAGTCAGAAATCCGAGGGAATCTTTTTTAGTGGTGTTTATTTGTTTTTATATTTTTTTAGATTTTTTAAATTATAAAGAAAATGAAAGAAAGGAAAAACAAGCCAACTTCCACAATTTATTAAACACACCAAAAATCAAACAAAAATTCCAGAAAATTGGTTTTTAGGTTTTTTAAGTTTTTTACTGTTTTTGGTGAATTTTTGGAATTTTTCTAATGGGTAAATTATTTATTAAAAATCAAACAATGCAACCAAGAAGAGGTACTGTCCAGCAAGGTTAGAAACTCAAAAATAAAATATTTAAGAGTTTCAATCAACCCTGAAGGTAATTTTCCTGTAAACTATGAAGAATAAGGAAAATTTAGGCACCCTAATTATTATTTTTGGATTTTTAATTTAATTCTTATAATTTTTATGAGTTTTTGAGGGGTTTTTCAATTTTTAAGGTTTTTAAGGGATGAAAAATCACCAAAAATGGCTGGAAAATCAAACAGCAAGCAAACTACAAGTCCTAATTTTTTTTAGAATTTTTGGTGGAGTTTTTATATTTTTTTGGTATTTTTAAAGTTAGACAGTGACTAAAAAGAGTATTTTTGAATTTTTAAAAATACTAAATGAAAATAAAAATGTCCTCAAAAATCACAGAAATTACTACACCATGGCAGGAGCCATGTGTCGAAATTTCATTAGATTTGGAGGTGGGTTGATATTTATTCAAAAATGAAGAAGAGGGAACTATGCATAAGGACCAATGTGCAAATACCCGAAGATCTGGGGTCTCTGGTGCAAAATGCCCAGCAAGTCACGCGCGTCGTGCGTGGCTGGGGCACACAGGGACCAAATTGCAAGAAAAACTAAGTCCAAGGGCCTTTTGATAACTCGTATCAAAAGCCCAGGGACGAAGTTGCAAGAAAACCCACTAAATAACGCACATGCGCATAAACAATGCTCACAGGGGTATAATTGCAATTACTTAAAAATATTCATTCATTCATTAACCATCCAGATCTACAGGACAATATATGTAAAAAGCCCAAACATACACGTGACGAAGCACGTGGTCACTCACACACAGGGGCATACATGCAATTAAAATAAAGCACAAGGTCCAGATTGCAAATAACCCTACGTGAAAAAGTTTCTAAAAATATTTACAGGACTAAAAAGGAAATGAAAAACTAAGAGGGGGCCCTACGATATTTACCCCTTTATTCGCCGACGGTCGGATGTGCGCCACGTGTTGATCGGACGGTTGGGATGGGCGGCGCTCTTTCTCTCTTCTCTTCCTGGGCTCGATCGACGGTCGAGGTGAGACCACGTGGCTGATCTAACGTCGCTGGACTCCGGGTCTCTCTCCTCTGCTATCAATGGTCCGGATGAACTCCTCAGATGAATCGACGGTCGCTGCTCCTCCACAGATGAACGGCTAGGATTAGGACTGGAGCAGAGGGTGCATCGGACGGCTCTGGAAGATGGAGGAAGAACTCGACGCCGGCGAACTTCGCCGACGTCCTGCGTGCGCTCCGATCCTCCTCAGCTGCTGCAAATGATCCGAACACGCTCCTGGTGCAGCCCCGCAGCTGGTAACGATGGCCGATGGCCCAGCCGAGCCCTGGAGGGGCTCCGGCGAGGCCTAGCGGCGCGAAGCTCCGGTCTGAACTGTAAAGGAGGCTCAGACACCCCCTTTGGACCTGCAAAGTAGACAAGAAGCTTCGCGGGTCGAGGGCAAAATGCCTCGACCCAAGAAAGCGGGGTGAAGATGGTCTGTGCTGTGGGGCGAACGAGCTCCGGCGAGGTGGAGACGATGGAACTCGACTCCCAGCTCCGGGGCGAGCTGGGTTGAATGAGCGGGCGTAGAAGGTGCGTGGGGATACGGCGGAGATGACAGGGTGCTCCGATGATCGAAAGGGTACTCGAGATAGTCGAAATCAGGGAAGCACGGCGATGGGTCGATTTGGGCGAAATCCTAAATTAGATGAAACTAGAAGGAGCTAAGGTTACCTGGTGGCTGCAGTAGACTATGCTGGAGCTGCTCTTGCTCCTGGTCCTTGCCTCAAGGGCCGTCTCCTCCCGAGGCTCAAGCTCCAGATGGTGGTCGGAGCACGGCGGTGAAACGCGGCGGAGCTACGCTAACAGTAACTGAAAAATCAAAATCTAAGCTATCCTACGGCCTAAGGGTTCTACCTGGGTGGTCGGAGAGACTGGGGAAGAGCAGGGGGTGCTCCTGGTCGTAGCCTCGAGGGTAGTCTCGGCCCGAGGCTCGATGCTCGACGCTGGTGGCGGAGCAGCGGCGGCGAAGAACGCCGGATCAGTGGTTTCGCCTCCTCGCCTCGCTGCAACAAAGGCAAACGCTTGCTGTCACTCTCGCGGTGCCTATGGAGGTCACTGGGAAGAAGGAGAAGGTCCAAAGATGAGGCGCGGAGGCGGCGGAGGTCGGGATATATATGGTGACAGGTGCGATTAGGGTTGGGTGGAGACAGCGATGGAAGGTGTGGATTTTGTGGCGAAAGATCGGGCGAGGATGAGGGATGATCGGCGAAGAATCCGGGCATGGGGTTCGCGTGGGAGACAGCCTGGAGATGCGTGGAAAAATCGGCGAAGGCGGGGCGGCACGCATCTTCCAGAAAAGGAAGGAGTCCGCGGGGGAGTTGACCGGGGTCAACAATCCCCCGTGGGCCAATCAGGAGCTGCCACGTGTATTTAATTTTTGTTTATTTATTTTAAGGTAGAAATAGGCCGAATTAAAGAAAACTCAAAACATGAAATGTTTTTCTTTTATTTTTTTCTATTTTTTGGTGATTTTTAATTAATTTTTGGAAATAAAAATAGGGTAGCTATGTATATAGGTATATGTACACTATATGGATTTTTATTTTTGATTTTTTATTTGTTATTTTTATGTATTTTTATGCTCATTTTGTATTTTATTTATTTACATCATAAAATATGGAATAAAATGGTATTTAAATTTTATTTTAATTATTTATACACAAGGGTGAAATAAATAATTGTATACATTTATATACATGGTATTTATACAATGTATTTTTGTATTTTTCATTTTGTAATTTTTATTTGATTTTTGTTTTGTTTCTTGTTATTTTATGTATTTACAATATGCAACATAGAATATTTACAAAAAGTTTAGAAAATACTTTTATTTATCTATAGGGTTAAATAAATACATTGGTGTGGTTTATGTACATGGTGAAGGAAGGGTATTTTTGATCTTTTTGCTTTTCATCTTTTTATTTTGTTTTTTTTTTTAGTTTCTAAATATACACACAATATGGACAAACATATTTTTGGGTGAGGAAAATATAATTTTATGTATTTACAGAAGTATATACACATGAGCTCCTATCTCCCTCTACTTTGGCTTTTATGCGGTCAGGCCCATGCTGAGCCCTCCCTTGGGTTAGGTTGCTCAATATTTATTCTAAATATTTCCCTCTTTTTCTTTTTGCTCTTTATTCTTTTATTTTGTGCACAAAAACATGCCAATTATAGGTTTTTACACAATGCATGCTTTTGGTAATTATTTGTATTTACACATATCTACATGTATTTGCAAAGGTTTTTGTAGCTAAAATAGAAGAATAAAGAGTGATGAATGGGTATTCATCACCCCCCTATGCTTAACTTTGCTAGTCCCTTAGCAAACACTTATTTGAAAAAGAAGTGAAAAAGAAAGAAAAAGAAAAAGAAAAAGAGGATGTACATGGATCAAGGTTGACTTATTAAATTTTCCTTCATTAAATTGAAATATGGAGCTCGATCAGATCTTTGGATTATTAATGTGTCGGAACCTTATTTGGACTTAAGCCTAAAACTCAACAGCCTCCAAGTTCCACCAATCTATGGGCAAGACTCCTCAATAAACCAGATCAGAACAAGTCTACATACACAAACTCTAATGACCATGAATCTTTTCCTTGCGGTGTAGGTGATATGTGGCTCCCTACCTCAGAAGTAACAAAGAAACAACCTCCCTCAACCTGGTAACTCTAATGCCTCAGTCTAGCAACTCTTTCCTCGAGAAGCGGGGTATTCCCTTCTAAGTTCAAGTGCAGCCGGCTCAAGGAGAGGGGGTAGAAGTATAGAGTTTTGGAAGCTTAGCCAGTGTAGCTAAGTCTCCCGCTGCAAGCTTCATGAGATGTAACATGGATACCATAAGCTTTTGCTTTATACTCCGGTGGGGTTATTAAATTTTCAATCCGACCCACCACTTTTTTGGAGTTCTTTTTGTATTTTTGCATATATTTTTTTTTTTTTCAAGAACTTCTGTACAACATATCTACATGGTGCAGCATATAAGAAATTTCCCCTTGAGCCAGTAGACTATCCCTCTTTTGAAGCTTTATTGCAACCCACAGCTTCTGTCTTTAGCTTTCAACACCACTAGACCAAGTTGAGGTGCACTTCCTTCACTATAAGAAGAAGAGAGGTTCCGCCTAGAAGTACTACCCTCATATGCTACCCCAAGCCAAAGGAAACTGCCTCCTCACCACCTCATCCGTGGAGAGCCATGTGTAAAGTGCAGGTGCAAGTGAAGCCATTGTCTCTGAGAGTCATGCGTGTGTTGTTAAGTGCTCTACTTAGGCTCATCAAGATGACATATGCTCATAGCCTAGTGGACTCAAAGAATTAAGCCCTTATGGACCTGAAAAGCCTTAACCCTAAGTCCTACAAGGTTCCTCTTGAAGTTAAGTGGATTAAGATCTTTTTCAAGCTCCATTTCTCAATTTAATTCCAGGCTTAGTTTAAATGTCAACTCTCATCCAGGAAAAACTATATACATGTATGTACACAAGATGCTATTTACAAATATTTTACAATCATGCAAAATTTTTGAAAAATGTTTTGAAATCATGAATGAATGATGCATGAAGTGCAAGTTTTGCAAAATGATATTTACAATCTTTTTCACAAGATTTTTGCAAACTTTTGATTTTCAAAACATTTTGGAAAAATTTTGTACTATATACATAATTTTTATACAAAATATTTACACAAGCTTTACACAAAAGATTTTTGAAATCATTTTTACAAAAATACTTTATACACTAGCTATGTATGTGCAAGAATAAAAGAGGTTTATGTACATGAAAATTTTTAAATTTTTGTGATTTTTAGCCATTTTATTTATTAACACACTCACACAAAGTACGAGTTATGGCTAAAGTATATATGAAATATATACACACCCCCCCTATACTTAGCTCGAACGATGTCCTCAGAGTGATCAAGAGCGACGAAGAAGACATAACTCGTGCTTAGTAAAAGGGAAGTGAAAAGGAATGTCTAAGTACAGGAACGAATAAATGAATAAAATGAGAGGAACTCGGTGGTCTCCCCCTATACTTAGGATTAACTAATCCTAAGTATAGAAAGCTGTACATGAAGGGAAAGCCGAGTGAAGAATATACAGAATCTGCCCCCCCTATACTTAGGGTAAAATATCCCTAAGTATAGGCAGCAAAAACAAGAGCAAAAAGAATGAAAAGAATACTCACAGGTCCGACATCCCCCCTATACTTAGGGTAAAGTACACCCTAAGTATAGCATAATCATAAGATGAGAGACGGGATGTGGGACTAAAGAATAGAATGATATGAACAACTGGATCTATACAGGCGGAAGAACAGTGAAAATCAGGCGTGAGATGCAAAAGATGTGAGTCAAAAGACCACATCTCACGCAAAATGAATAGCGGCAATAATAACGTCCCGCGGCTCATGATCTAGAAATGGTTTGAGCCGCTGGCCGTTCACTCGGAAGGTACTCTCAGAAGATAACTCAGATATATCAATACTACCGTTATCGTGTACCTTTCTGACCAAGTAAGGTCCTTTCCATTTGCTCTGTAGCTTCCCTGGAAATAATCTAAGCCTTGCATCAAACAGCCATACTTTCTGTCCAATCTCAAAATGCTTGTGGCTGATATGAGAATCATGCCACTCTTTGACTTTCTCCTTATAATGTAGGCTGCTTGAGAATGCTGCATCTCTAAGCTCTTCCAAGGCGGCTAACTCTGCCCTCCTCTGGTCTCCTATACCATCTGGATCCATAAGAATATCTGTGACTGCCCAAAGTGACTTGTGCCTCAGCTCAACAGGTAGATGGCATGGCTTGCCATAAACGAGGCGAAAGGGAGATGTACCCAATGGAGTCTTGAAAGACGTCCTATATGCCCACAAGACCGAGTCCAAAAGCTGTGACCAATTCTTTCGGTCAGGGCGGACGACTTTCTGCAAAATATTCTTGATCTCCCTATTCGACACCTCAGCTAGACCATTTGTCTGTGGATGGTAAGGTGTGGCAACACGATGATCTATACTGAACTCGGTAGCAAGTGCCTTCACCTGGTCGTTGATGAAGTGAGACCCCCCATCAGAAATAAGAACTCGTGGAACCCCGAACCGCGTGATGATGTGCTTCCTCAAAAATCTGCAAACTGTCCTCGCATCAGCGGCTCGGGTGGGGATAGCCTCCACCCAACGACTCACATAATCTACGGCCAACAGAATGTACTCGAATCCCTGACTCTTAGGGAATGGACCCATGAAATCGATGCCCCATGCGTCAAAAACCTCACAGAAGTGAATGGGCTGCATCGGCATCATATCACGTTGTCCACAAGTGCCCATCCTCTGACAGTCAGTACATCTCTTCACGAACTCATCAGAGTCCTTGAAGAGTGTAGGCCACCACAAGCCGGATTGGAGCACTTTCTGTGCCGTTCTCCTCCCAGAATGATGTCCTCCTGCCTCAAGCTTGTGGCAGTAAGTGATGACACTATGATGCTCCTCCTGAGGAATACACCGACGCCAGATGCTATCCCCTCCTTCGTGATAAAGGATGGGATCCTCCCAGTGGTAGGACTTGGCCTTCGCAAGGAAGGTCTCAAGCTTCTGCCTGGGCCAATCTTGTGGGACTTTCCCAGCAACGAGAAAGTTCACAATATCAGCATACCACGGGAGTGAGGTGATAGCAAGGATCGCCTCGTCTGGAAAGGTATCACAAATGGGATCAATCTGCTCAGAAACCTCAGGCTGCTCTAATCGGGAGAGATGATCCGCCACCACATTCTTGACTCCAGGCTTATCCTTGATCTCAATGTCGAACTCCTGGAGTAGAAGGATCCATCTAGTAAGTCTGGCCTTGGCATCCTTCTTTGACATAAGGTACCTGATGGCGGTGTGGTCAGTATACAAAGTCACTCTAGATCCAATGATATATGATCTGAATTTATCTAGGGCAAACACTACTGCTAGCATCTCCTTTTCTGTGACTGTATAATTCCGCTGGGCGGAATCCAATGTGCGGCTAGCATAGTGTATCGCAAATGGTACTCCATCCCTCCTCTGTCCCAGCACTGCCCCTACGGCAAAATCGGAGGCGTCCGTCATGATCTCGAATGGGAGAGACCAATCAGGCGGCTGAAGGACAGGAGCCTCAATAACACATTGCTGGAGAGTTTCAAAGGACGAAAGACACTTGTCATCGACAAGGAACTCGGTGTCTTTCGTCAAGAGGTCAGTCAACGGTCGGGCAATCTTGCTGAAATCATGAATGAATCTCCTATAAAAACCAACGTGCCCCAGAAATGACCGTAACTGCTTCAGATTGGACGGCGGTGTGAGTTTCCTAATGACATCGACCTTGGCCGGATCAACCTCCATGCCTCTGTTGGAGATGATGTGGCCAAGCACCGTCCCTTGAGTCACCATGAAGTGACTCTTCTCCCAAGACAGAACCAAGCGGGTAGCAATACATCGCTGGAGCACTCGGTCTAGGCAGTCAAGACAGGAATCGAATCCGTCGCCGTAAACCGAGAAGTCGTCCATGAAGACCTCCAAACACTCCCCTACCATGTCCGAAAATATCGACAGCATGCATCTCTGAAAAGTCGCAGGGGCGTTACATAGCCCAAATGGCATGCGTCGAAAAGCGTATGTACCGAAGGGACAGGTAAAGGTGGTCTTCTCCTGATCCTCAGGAGCGATGGCCACCTGGTTGTAGCCCGAGTACCCATCTAGGAAGCAATAATGGCTCTTCCCTGCCAGTCTCTCTATGATCTGATCAATAAAAGGCAGGGGGAAATGGTCCTTCTTGGTGGCCTGGTTGAGTTTTCTGTAGTCAACACAGACCCGCCAAGAGGTGGGTACTCGTGTAGCAATCTCCTCTCCCGACTCACTGATCACAGTCGTGATGCCCGTCTTCTTGGGCACCACATGCAAGGGGCTAACCCACTTGGAGTCGGAAATGGGATAAATAAAATCTGCACTCCACCATTTTGATATTTCCTTCATAACAACCTCTCTTAGGTTGGGGTTCAGTCGCCGCTGGAACTCACACGACGGCTTTGCCCCTTCCTCGAGATAGATATGGTGGGAGCACAACGAGGGACTAATCCCATGGAGATCTGCTACGCTCCATCCAATTGCCTTGCGGTTCTTTTCAAGAACCTCCATCAGACGGGATTCTTGCTCTCCAGTCAGATCGGCAGAGATGATGACTGGGTACATCTCAGATTCTCCCGCAAGGAATCTATACTTCAACGAAGTAGGGAGCGGCTTTAGCTCTGGACAGCTGGGTGCTGGCAAATCTGGCTTCTGAAGAAGATGTGTGTATGCGGACAATTCTGCCAAATCTACCTGGGAAAATGATAAAGAACTCTCACAAACTGGATCTGGAGAAGGCGGGTCCTCTGCATTGTCTCTGATCTGTTCTGCCTCTACCTCCTCCTCATCTATAGGCTTAGGTGGATCCAGATCTGGCATCTGATCATCACAATCTGCCCAATCAGATTCTGAATCCGAGGGATCTGTATCAACTGCGGTGGCATCAGTACCACCGTAGAGCAGGGTGGCTTCAGTACCACCATCACTGAAAATTGTGTCGCGATCAAGGTCCGACTCTGCTGACTCAATAGTATCCTGAACCAGGGTTGTGCTCTCCAGACTATCCTCTGCTATCATCTCTGCATCAGCTGTATCTGAACATGAGAGGATGGTCTGTACTGCAGGATCTGCCCAAATTGCCTCATCATCCGTGATCACAAAATCACAGTCCTGGTGGATGTCTGGCTCTGCGTCTGTCAGCTGCTCTGAATCTGTATTGCCATGTGAGTGGGATCTATCTCTGGTTTTGTGGTCCTTAACCATCTCTATTTGTATACTCTCGCCCTGGACGCGAAAGTACACCTTCCCGCTATCATGATCAGTCACCGCCTTGGATGTGGCCAAGAACGGACGACCAAGGATGATGGGGGTATCGGCCACTGATTCAGGGATCTCCATGTCCAACACTACGAAGTCCACGGGGAATTGCAAACCCTGAATAGTGACGATAACGTCTCGTAGCAACCCCTTCGGCCTCTTGACAGATCGATCAGCGAACTGAAGGACTGTCCTGCTCTGTCGAAGAGTGCCCAACTCGAAGTGGTCGAGAAGGGCTGCCGGAAGTAGGTTGATCGAAGATCCGCTATCTAAAAGAGTACGGTCGAACCACTGCTCTCTGATCTGGCATCTGACATACGGGGCCCCTAGATCTGGCCTCTTAGTCGGCAGATGGTTCTGGATCGCGAAGCACGTGGCTTTGGTCAGCACATGGATCTCTGCGGTCTTGTTCCTCTTCTTCCTCCTGACTGTGGTCCTATCTCTTAGGGATCGCTGAAGAAGAGGAATGTGCTGCAAAGCCTCATTGAGGGTCAGCTGGATGTGAAATCGGTCTATCATGCCCTGGCTGAACTCCTCCTGCTCTCTCTTTTTTGGATCTTTTTCTTTTTTCTTCCCCTTCCCCAATTCAAGGGCTCTAGGAAAGGGGATCACAGGGTCCTTCTCCGATGAAGGACTAGGAATAGGCCTAGACGGTTCGATGACCGGATCCTCACAAACATCATTCACCACAGTGGGACCAGAAGAAACTAAACCTTTTCCTTTATTCAAATTAGAGTTCTGAGATACATTCATGCGAGGAAAGACAACATTTCTATCAGAATAAATGTTGGTGGCGTCAGTACCACCTCTAGCTGGCTCTACAACTAGACGTCTTGCGGCCTCAGTACCGCAGGCTGGCTCGGTTCTGCTGGTGGCGTCAGTACCACCTCCTCGATGTGGTGAAATGGCGGCCTCAGTACCGCCGGTGGAATCAGCATCTCGGGTGGCCTCAGTACCACCGTCACCATGATGTGCGGCTTCAGTACCGCTCTCCTCTTCCTCATCTGGCGCTCTAGATGATTCCTCGTGTTGTCGCTCAGATGAGGCGCCGCCTGCTGGTCTTCTACCGCTCCTAAGTGTAACAAAATCAGCATCAAATATATTCGATGACATATCATCAAATGAGTTACTAGGAGTGGTAGGCTCAGTGTGAACTACCTGCTCAGATTTCCTCTTCAAGCTATTCGGATTAGGCTCGATCTGTGCAGGGATGGCGGCCTTCCCTCTCATCAGGTCCCGCATCTCCTGGCGGAACTCGTCCATCTCCCGTCTAAATGTAGCCTGTTGCTCTGTGAAGAGACGGGCTAGATCATCCATGGCGGGGCTCTCATGGGAGCCCGACGGGTTGCCTCTCTGGTAATGAGGCTGCTGGACCTGGTGCTGCTGCGGCTGAGAGGGGTAAGAGGAAGGATGCTGCTGCTGGTGAGCCTGCTGCTCACGTCTCCAATTCTGTCCCTGCTGATGGTAGGGACGAGGTACGAAGGATGATGGCTGGTGTGGTTGGTATGCTGGGGGCTGCTGGTGATCTCTCTGCTGGGAGTACTGCCCTCCCTGACCGGCTGGCTGCTGTTGGGATTGGTTTCCCCCATTCCCCCACCTGAATCCGGGATGGTCTCGTCGGATTCCAGGTTGAGGACAGTCATACCAAATCCCGTTGACATCCATCAACGGCTCAGCATCGAAGGAGTCTGGCGGCAGTGCTGCCAGAGGCTGATCCGGCTGATATACCACCATCTGTAAGTCTGGAGATGGTGGTGACTGGTAAGAGGGCTGCTGCTGCTGGTACGGCTCCGCCTGTACAAGGTGAACTTGTCTAGGCTGCTGCAAGGAGCTGGAGCGCTGGGACGAGCTGCGGCTGCCGCCGGGATCGCCTCGCGACAGAAGACGGGGCTGAGGAGCCGTCTGTGCCTCCTGAAGACACAAGAGCTGGGTCTTCATGTCGCTCAGAGTTTGTGCCATTTGCTCCATCTGAGTTATGCCCTGGCACTGCTTCTTCTCTATTATTTCCATGCGGTCCAACTTCTCGCTGATAATCCCCATGTCCACAGCGGCCGACTCTGCCTGTGCGGCTGCAACTGTGGACGAACTGGATGGACCTGCATCAACCCGTGCTATCCGTTGATACTGCACAGGTCCTGGCGGCTGCTGAGATCTCTGTGTGTACAACCGAGTCTGGGACATCACCATGTAATTTTCTGCCATCTCTTCGTAGATGGCCCAGACTTGGTTGTGGTCCTTGGCAAAGTAGGACCCGCCGCAAGAAGCATTCACCAGACCCTGAAGCTCTGGCGTCATCCCACTAAAGAAGCTTTGAACTAGGTTCGGCTTCGAAATGTCGTGGTGTGGGCATCTATCCAGAAGCTCTCTGAACCTCTCCCATGCCTCGTGAAACTGCTCGTTAGGGAGCATGGAGAAGTTGTTGATCAGGGCCCTTGCTGCATTCGTCCGCCCGAGTGGATAGTACTTGTTCAAGTACTCGGTGCGAAGTTGCTCCCAGGTGTAGACAAACTTCCCTAAATGTTTCAGCCAGGCGGCTGCTCTATCTGCCAGTGAAAAAGGGAAGGCCATCATCCGAATCGTATCTTGGTCCACATGACGGTCGTGGACAGTGCTGCAGATCATCAAAAACTCCTGGAGATGGAGATGGGGTTCCTCAGTGGCAAGTCCGTGAAAATGAGGAAGCATCTGCAGGGTGTTCGGAGGGAACTTGAAATCCCCCACGATGGCAGGTACCACCACCCAATGGTGCATCAGTGTAGATCCGGGGTTGTGTAACTCCCGCATCGGTCTCGGTGGTCCTGCTCCGGCGGCGGCTGCTGCTGCGGCAGCCGCTGCTGCTGCGGCTGCTGCTTCTGCATCAGCATCAGGAATGTCCTCAGGCTCGCTCGGCTCGTCTCGCTCTCTTCGGAGTCGCTCCATCTCCCTTCTCATCTCGATCATAAAAGCCCCTTGATCGCGTAACTGCTGCTGAACCGTCTCTAATGATGCGATCAGGGTGGAGTTGATCGCCCCTTGGTCAAATACAACATGCTGCTCTCCCTGCTGACCTCCGGGGTAATCGTCTGCTCTGGCGGCCATACCGACGTCCTTTATTAAGCGGAATCGTTGGATGCGCGCCACGTGTAGATCGGACGGCTGCAGATGGTGGGCGCTCCAGATGTCGTCTCCTCGGATCGGACGGTGGAAGCAGCTCCTCGAACGGACGGCCAAGATCTGATCTGGAGCGATGAGGATGATCTGACGGCGATGGAGGGTCCTCGAAGAACAGGTCCCCGGCGAGACTCGCCGGGCTCGTGCGTGCGCTAGGGCCCTCCGGTGAGCCTCCTGAAGGTCGGAGAAGAATCGCGGAAGGCTCCCGCGTCTGCCGGTGGTCTCCGACGGGCAATCCGAGCTCCGAGGAGCTCGAGCAAGGCCGGCAGAGCTGGGTCTCCTGGCTGGATGGCGAAGGGCCTCAGACGCCCTCGTTTCGACCTGAAAAACGAACCAGAAGACTCGCGGGTCGAGGGCAAAGTACCTCGACCCGGTTAGGCGGCGTGAAGGTGAAGTGTGAGTCAGAATGGCGAGCTCCGGCGAGGGTGGTCGGCGAAGGAGCTCGGTTCCCAGATCCTGTGCGATCTGGGTTGTGTGGAGGGGTGAAGAAGGTGCGGAGAGGTCTGGCGGAGATGATGGCGGTGTCGGAATGGAAGATGGGTGGTCGGAGGTGCCTGGCGAAGAATCCGGGCATGGGGTTCGCGTGGGAGACAGCCTGGAGATGCGTGGAAAAATCGGCGAAGGCGGGGCGGCACGCATCTTCCAGAAAAGGAAGGAGTCCGCGGGGGAGTTGACCGGGGTCAACAATCCCCCGTGGGCCAATCAGGAGCTGCCACGTGTATTTAATTTTTGTTTATTTATTTTAAGGTAGAAATAGGCCGAATTAAAGAAAACTCAAAACATGAAATGTTTTTCTTTTATTTTTTTCTATTTTTTGGTGATTTTTAATTAATTTTTGGAAATAAAAATTGGGTAGCTATGTATATAGGTATATGTACACTATATGGATTTTTATTTTTGATTTTTTATTTGTTATTTTTATGTATTTTTATGCTCATTTTGTATTTTATTTATTTACATCATAAAATATGGAATAAAATGGTATTTTTATTTTATTTTAATTATTTATACACAAGGGTGAAATAAATAATTGTATACATTTATATACATGGTATTTATACAATGTATTTTTGTATTTTTCATTTTGTAATTTTTATTTGATTTTTGTTTTGTTTCTTGTTATTTTATGTATTTACAATATGCAACATAGAATATTTACAAAAAGTTTAGAAAATACTTTTATTTATCTATAGGGTTAAATAAATACATTGGTGTGGTTTATGTACATGGTGAAGGAAGGGTATTTTTGATCTTTTTGCTTTTCATCTTTTTATTTTGTTTTTTTTTTAGTTTCTAAATATACACACAATATGGACAAACATATTTTTGGGTGAGGAAAATATAATTTTATGTATTTACAGAAGTATATACACATGAGCTCCTATCTCCCTCTACTTTGGCTTTTATGCGGTCAGGCCCATGCTGAGCCCTCCCTTGGGTTAGGTTGCTCAATATTTATTCTAAATATTTCCCTCTTTTTCTTTTTGCTCTTTATTCTTTTATTTTGTGCACAAAAACATGCTAATTATAGGTTTTTACACAATGCATGCTTTTGGTAATTATTTGTATTTATACATATCTACATGTATTTGCAAAGGTTTTTGTAGCTAAAATAGAAGAATAAAGAGTGATGAATGGGTATTCATCAATGTGTCAGATTAGTTAGGTCAAAGAGTTGACTTAACGAGATCGAGATAACCAAAATCCTATGTCGTATGCCATCATGATATAGGCACACATCCTCTGACTGGAGACATATGAGTTACTATATGTCTGAGTATGTACATTTGGCAGACCAATAGGTTGATGACCTAATCAAGGTCTATACACCGACGCGCTGGTGTGCATACAAGGGCATATGAGTAATACGATCTATCAAAGGGATCATACATGTTCATTTCCTGAACCGGAAGACATGAGCTTACTCGTGAGATATTGGGAAGAATCAAATTCCGTGCGCAGTCGTCTCGCTCTGGAAGCTTGACTGAATTTGTAAGGATTGATATATACTTTTGGAACGTATATGATCAACACCAAGGTATGGTATATGCTTTTGGAAAGTATATAATCGATACTAACTCCCAATGATTGAATGAGAAACTTAATGATAAATCCTTTAAGTAGACATTGTAAAATTGATCTTATACGTCAAGATTATTCTGGGTCTTCC
The DNA here is from genome assembly GCA_037367405.1 of Ottelia alismoides. Taxonomy (NCBI): domain Eukaryota; kingdom Viridiplantae; phylum Streptophyta; class Magnoliopsida; order Alismatales; family Hydrocharitaceae; genus Ottelia; species Ottelia alismoides. The sequence continues at coordinate 1,937,807 of JAZKJV010005737.1, forward strand.
AGTATGCAGGATGTACAGGTATTAGGAATACCTAAGGGAGATGTGATCATAAATGATTGTATAACCATGATGCTTCCATTCCTAGGGAGTGATGAAACGGGTCGTGATTTTAGTGACTCCTCTAAGTAGAGAAGTAATCAGAACTTATTCAAAATGTTGGACATTGATCTGGATGTGATTCAGATGGAATGAGAAGATTCGATTTGCGGTCTTGATTTATTCAAGCATCTATGGGAACCCCGAGATCTGGATTTCAGATGTGATCTCAATATCCAAGTTACTATATGTGGAACAATACAATCGCCCTGTCCTTATATCCAAGTATCTGTGGAGAAAGCGCATTATTCTTGAAAGAGTTAAAGAATGGTTCCATAGTTGAATTATATCTAAGCATTGAGAGATTGATAATTAAATGTGATTTAATTATCTTAATGCATGTGCATATTTGTCCAATATAATTAAATGTGATTTAATTATTGTGGATAAGAATAATGCGGATAGCAATATCCAATTATTCATAATATACTATAAATGTGATTTATAATGTATTAGAGAGAGATTATTATGATTTATATTTATCAATTAATTATTGGTGTGAATTGGATTCACATTGTATAATCAATTGAAAATGTAAATCACATTTTATTTTGGGTTGTGAATATGATTCACAAATCTTCAATGGCAAGATTGCAATATTCTCAAATAATTATGAATTATTTTTGTAGAATAATTTACAACAAGAGTTGTTGTAAATATCATGGAGATTACAATGAGATTAAGTGAGATCTCAAGAATTGGTGGAGATCCCACCCTTCCATATTGGAAGGGTGGATGGCCACAATTTCCCTAAGGAAATTGATGGTTGTCCACTCCATATATGGAGGGTGGATTCACCAACCAATTAACTCCATGTTTGGTTGATTTAATTTGAGATTGAATTATATTTGATTTATCAAATATATTTAATCTAAATTAAATTATTAGTTGTTGGTTTTTTACCAACAACAATCTTGACCATTGAAAGAAGCACAAATCAATCTCATCCATTGATTTTGTGTGTCCCATGGATTGTGATCCATGGACTCCCAAAACCATATAAATAGAGAGGCACCCCTTGCTCTCTATGGTTATGCTATTGAGACATATCTCTCTCTCTCCTTCCACACACCAACCCTCTTCTCTTCTCCATTGGTGGTCGTCCACCAAACCCTAGAGGAGAAGGCTCGTCGTAGCTTTGCTATTGCACCGCCGCCTCAACGTCTCTCTGTTCTGCATCTTCTTTAGAGTGCTTCACTCACGAAGAAGATGTTTGATCTCGTGTGACGAGATCAGGAGTTCACCATGCTTGGATCAACATCTTGGATTGTGAGGATCACACGACTCATCCTCGTGCTCGCAAGCGTCTCCTCCGTCGGATCGGACTTGAGACAGGAGGTCTCTTCGTTTAGAGACTCGATCGCAACCACGCTTCAAGAGGTAATCTTATTACTTGTTTGTGGTTTAGACGAAATGATCCGAAAAGTGTTCTTAGATCATGTGGTTTCGTCACATGAAAAAATTTTACTTTCCGCTGCATAGAAAAACTAGTGCGACTAGTCATTCTTCGTCGTATATGATACGATGCTCATGCTTTCGTGATGCGCTTGAGGATTATCCCATATCCTTCACAACGGTCCCTTTTACACCACGTGTCCCCTCCCGAACCTCCCTCCTCATCTCGAGGCTCGGGGATGTCAAACCTCTAGACGCAAGCCACCTCGCTTGAGCGTGCCACACTCTCTCGAGCCTCTACTGAACCAGAGCAAGCACGTGCCTCACATGTGACGTAGTGCAAATTATGGAATTGCCCCCATAATTCTTGAAATTTACGAATGTGCCCCCACTAGCAGGGGTACGTGCCTAACACATGTTAGCTGGGTAAATTATGCTCGCATCCTCACGCCTCCAAAAAATTTTTGAAACACCCCTGCTTGAGGTATTTTATAGGAAAGCTCCTCTAGTTTTGGTCATTTGCAGATAAGTCCCCCTAGGGGCCTCTTTGAGATAAAAACTTTACTTTTATTGCATTTTAGTCCCTGAACCTCATTTTTAGCATATCTTCTTCATATGAACTCTGATGTTTATGCATAATATGTCGTTTTGAAGCCTATTCCATGCTCTTTCATATTTTATATCTTTTGGACAGATCAGAGGTTAATCATCGATGATTATTATTTGAACCTCTTGATACATGTAGGTTGATTTTTGATATTTTATGCAATACTTGATTGAGAAGATTAATGATATGTTTTACAGGGATGCTAGTGAGGATTTTAGTTTGATCAATCCTTCAGTGGTTATTAAGAATCATTCTTTGAGGACTTAATTTCTGCATGGCACTCGATTGTGGATATTTTATATGATTAATTCTTTTGTGACTATATGCGATTTTAATTGAGGAACTAATCTCTTCAGGGGCATAGTTGAGGAGGAATTAGTTTACTTTCTTTGACTTTTCATGTGATTAAAAATTGATTTATTTGTGGATTAGATTATAGGGAAGTTTGAGGACAATTCTTCTCAGATGAATTATCAATTGATATGAACATTTGCAAGATTATTCATTATTTAATCACCATGTCTGCAGCTTGAAATTGATTGGACAAATTATCATCTGAATTTCTTTTTAATCTGTCATTAACTTTGAGGATTTATTGATCATATTATTTGAGGACTTAAATCATTTAAAATCATAGATCTTAAGCCTAATTATTCTCTCTATTTATTTTCATTGCATTTTCATCATCATATTTTCTATTTATTTCCTAACTCAGAAATTAACACAACTTTTAGTTAATAATTTAAATTAATTTGAAACCACGCAACTAAAAAATATCTGTTCCCTGTGTTTGATCTTGGTACACTTACTAAGTACAAATTCTCTACAACATTTTAAGATTGTGGTTTTTGATCTTGCAAATTTCGTCTCCTATGCTACAAATTTTTAGATTATTAAAGAGAGAATTTTTCGGTTCATCAAGCTCACTGATCCAGCCATGTTTCATTAAGACCCCTCTAAGTTTTGACCTACCTTCCATGCTCACTTCCTCCCCCTTTGCATGTTGCATCTTATCTTACTTCAAACCAACCTGGCCCCTGTGGATCAATGAATCAGAGCTCCTCCGCCGCCTCTCACTGGAGCTCCTTCATCTCTCTCATTTTCTCCATGTATCAGCTTCATTTTTGCTCGAGGCTACTCACCTCGAGCCCCTGATTCTTCTTCTGTAGGTCTACAATTCCAAAGACCCTAGTAGGGTCAATTTTACAGCAGAGAGAGGCTCCCAGGAACACGAATCTTCCTTGAGCTTCAGGACTCTCCCCAGCAAGCCTAAACCTTCTTGATGGTGCCATTCGACGGGGTCCTCCCTAGGAAGCTGAGGCGAAGACCAGCAAGCTCCCCGGTGGTCGAGACGAGGAGAACAGCCTGATCAAAGGAGGGACGGGGAGTTCTTTCTTATTCTTCCTCCCCCCTCTAAAGTTGTTAGATCCTTGGTGAGGCCCAGATCTAATTTGGGTCGTTCATTCCAGACAAAACAGTGCCTCGTTCCTAACTGTTGATTGAATAAGTGGTGCCGACATGGTGCCACCACAGCCTTCTGTAGGCTCATGTTATTGGGTAAATTTTAAATTTATCCCTCATCATTTTGTATATTCTATTTAATATTAAAATTTATGTTTGAAGTGTAAATAATTATGGATATTTTGCATAAAACCCCTTGCCTTTTTATGTATTTACATCGATGTCCCTGCAAGCTCACCTTATGTGGCTCCCACGTGAGGTGGGTATATTGCAAATATTACCCTACGATTTTTGTATTTGTATTTAGTCCAAAAAATTGTATAATTAGTGTTAAGTTTTGTGGAAAAATCGTTCAGAGGACCTTGATGTATATTGCATCTAAGCCCTGGCAATGGTGCCATTTGTTGAAACGGATTTTGGAAGGGTCTAATGTAGCCTACACAGGATGAGGACTACATTGCAGCTGAGGAAAGATAGAGTTCCCTATGCCAGTTACTACACCAGCAAAACATTATATGAAGCACAATGTAACTACACTATCACAGAGGAGTTGTTGGTTGTGGTTTTCACCCATGAGAAGTTTATATCCTATATTCTTGAATCTAGAGTCGCTATCTATACTGACTACTCTGCTATTTAGTACTTACAACAGAAGAAGGATGCAAAGCCCATGCTGATAAGATGAATCCTTCTCCTCCAGGAGTTCGACTTGGAAATCAAAGATAAACCTGGAGTTCAAAACATGGTAGAAGATCACCTCTCCAGGATTTAGCAAGAACCTCCACTGAGCAATTCACCCATCATAGACACCTTTTCCTGACGGAAAAATTCTTACTATGGTGACTCTCCCTTAGTACAACAATATTATAAACTACCTCATCTTGGGTGTAGAACCATAAGATTGGACAAAGATCAAGAATGGAAAGTTCTTATCCACTATCTTCTTTTACCAATGGGAAGACACACTCTTATTCAGGGAAGGAGTGGATTGCATTTGGCGACGTTGTATCGCTCAGGATGTACATCAGAGTGTCCTCAAGCACTACCATTAACTTGAATCTTGTAGACACAACTCTGAGACAGAACAACAACGAAACTATTGCAGTATGGCCTCCAGTGGCCCACACTATTCAAGGATGCAGTAGAATATGTCAAAGGATTCATTGACTATAAGAAGATGAGAAGTACCCTCATAGCTAAAGACTCGATGCCCTTGAAATTCATTCATAGTTCATAATTATTCGATGCATGGGGCATCGATTTCATGGGACCCTTTCCCAATCGTCACGGATTCGAGCACATACTTCTTGTCATTGATTATGTGAGTCATTGGGTTGAAGTTATTCCTATCTGAGCTGCTTGCAGCTGTACAGCTTGTCAGTTTCTAGAAGAGAATATCATTTCATAACTCGGGGTGCCAAAGATTCTAATTTTAGACGGTGGTAGTCACTTCATAAATAAAAGGTCAAGAAATTAACAAAGGACTACAACATCAAGCACCCGGATATTTCTCCTTATAATCCTTAGACTAATGGCATGATTGAGCTATCCAACAGGGAAATCAAGACAATATTGCAGAAACTTGTGAGGCCGGATAGAAAGAACTGGTCCCAACTCTTGGACTTTGTCCTTTTAGCATACAAAATTTCCTACAAGTCTCCCTTGGGCATGTTGTCCTATCGTCTTGTGTATGGAAAATCGTGCCATCTACATGTTGAATTAAATCATTATGGGCAATGAATCATGGCAACTTGGACTCATTGAAAGGTGGTCAGCAAAGAAAAGTGGATCTGAACGGACTCTTGAAATTCCGAGACTATGCATATGATAATAGCTAGGGTTGAGCATGGGTCGGGTTTGCCTTGGCCTGACCCAAACCCATTTTGGTATATGGGCTAACGGGCCGGGCCCTAGGCCCATTTATTTTAAAATATAGGCCCAAACCCGAACTCGGCCCGAAGATTATTGGGTTGGGCTCGAGTCTGGTCGGCCCATTTAGATGCCCCAATCTCAAATGCATCTAAAAATATATGCATATTTTGCATATGAAATAGCAATATATGTATTTGATACGAGTTCGTAAAACATATGTTAATGAAGAACGGCATCCAGTTTCATAGCGAATGCATATTGGAGTAGTTTCGAATTGTTTGTATATAACATTAAGACAACAAACGTTTCCTTAATCAGAACCTTGTTGCAAAGATTAGCAGCTATAACCTTCCAGTCTTAGCAGATAATATCAATACAAAGGTAACAAATAAATGCAATATGAAACTTGTATATTTGATAATTTTAATTGGTATATAATTTATCTTTGTTAGAGTTGTACGCTATCAATCTTAGTAACTATATGTAGGATTCGGGCTATCGGGCTTTGTGGGTTTGGGCCCTATGGGGCCCGAGCCCGGCCCGAAATTGCAAATGGGCCCAAAACAAGGTCCGAGCCAGGCCCATTTCAAGTGTGGGCTCGGACTCGGGTCGGGCTAAGCGGGCCGGATTTCGGGTCGGGTCGAGTTGGCCCAGCCAATGCTCAACCCTAATAACAGCTTAATGTATAAGGAGAATGTTAAACACTAGTACGACCAACACATCAGACGAAAGACCTTTGAGACTGGACAGAAAGTGTAGTTATTCGACACAAAGTTGAAGATATTCCCGAGTAAATTAAAAAGTAAATGGACAAGGCCATTCTGTGTGAAAGAAATGTGTGACAATGGAAGCATCTTGATATCAGATTTGTTACCTAATGCACAATCATTCATTGTCAATGGAGGTTTCAGAAGACGTACCTTGAGCAGGACACTTTCCTAGTCATTGTCGACTCTATTCAAGTGATAATCAATGAAGAGGCCTCCACAACCTCGGTAGCATAAAAATTTCAGATGATGCTCCTCAAAAACTTTGCTTTAGTTTTCCTCTTTTTTTTGTTATTTTCTCTTGTTATATTCATTTTGTCTTTCATTTCTCTCATTCATCACCGTTATACTTATGATATGCTTTATCCTAAGTATGGAGGGTTGAAAGAGTCATGTTTCTTTGATCCCTCACATGTCTCCTCCCTTGTTTATATTCTGATCTATACTCAGTGATATTTTACCCTAAGTATAGGGGGAGACAAGATGAGTTGTTTATCTGTTAATTCCCACCCTCAACCCTCCCTGCATGTCGATACAATCTGATATACTTAGGATTATTTCATCCTAAGTACAGAGGGGACGATTGACTTCTCATTCATCAGTTTTTATTCTTTAATCGTAGTACGAGTTATGTCTTCTCTTTTCTCTTTGATCTATAAGGACATAGCTCAAGCTAAGTATAAGTGGTCATATATACGTTGTATATACTTACGCCATATCTCATAGTTTCATATTTCAATAAGTATGGCTAAAATACAATTAATTAATTGTAAAGAACATACTTATATAAAATTCTTTAAAATTCTTTGTATATTCTGATTAATAATTCAGGTTAAAAATGTTTTCGCAAAATGTTTGAAAATCTCTTTGAAAAATCTTTTGAAACTATTTGGAAAATGTTTGTAAAATGTTATAAAGCTTTGAAAAAAATATTTTGTTTGTAAAAATTTCTTTCTTTATTTGAAATAAAATGTTTTGAAAATCTATTTGAAAATGTTTTAGAAAAATGGTTGCAAAAATATTTTAAAAAATCTATATATGTAGTTTGAAAAATCTTTGCAAAATCATTTTCAAATTTTATAAAATGTTTGAAAAATTATTTGTCAAATTAGTTTTCAAAATAAAGTTTTCAAAATGTTTGCAAAAATATTTACAAAGTATTTTGAGAACTATACATATAGAACTCGAGAAAATAAAATTCTTTAAAACGTATACGTAAACTTGTGAATAATCAACTGGTGTAAATTCTAAAATCCCAATACCAAAGAAGCATTCCCATGTAAATATATGCAGATATTTCTTTTCTTAAAAACTTTTTTTTTGAAAAAAACCTAAAATTTTGCAAAATTAAAAATCCTGAAAACATTTTCAAAATATTTCAAAATATTAAAAATTTGCAAAACTTTTCAAAAATCCATACAATTTACAAATTAGAAAATTACATTACAATTTTTTTCCTTGCATTGTACATAGCATTTGCATTTTTGGGATTAATGATGATCAATGAACTAGCCTAAGTAAAATCCTAAGATTGGAGCTTGGTTGGATCTTAAATATACTTAATCATAGGAACCTTATAGAAACTGGAATGGAGGCACTTCAGGTCGGCTACACTTAATTCTTTGAGAAAACAAGACTTGGTTCAATGCCATCTTAACTGCCAAAATAGAATATTTCGAAGCACATGCACGACTCTTGTTGATAATGACCTAACTTTCTCACCTATACTTTACACTTTTCTCACCTCAGTTGAAGAAGTAGAGGGTTGGATTTGCCGACATGAGAGACAAGCCAATGGAAACATCAGAAGTCACATATCTCTGTCCATTGTACCCCAACCCGATCTAATAGCCGTGAGGTTTAGTGACAGAGGTTGTGGGTTGCAATAATGCATCAAAAGAGGGAGTCTACTGGCTCAAGAAGGAAAAAGTCCTTATGTAAATACTGTTGTATATAGTATTCAAAAAATGAAATAAAACTTCCAAAAAAAGTGGACAGGCCTGAATGAAAATAAAATGCATGTCGGAGTATGTATACATTTGTATAGCCAATAAGAAAGCTTGAGATTCAAAGTCAAATATATGTGAGCCAGCAGTCGAATGACTTGGCTACCCTGGTCAAGCATCCTAGGATAGGTAGCTACACTAGCTACTGTTCATTCTTCTCTCCTCCTCTTCTTAAGCAGGCTGTACTTGAACATAGAAGGGAATACCTTGCTTCTCGAGGAAAGAGTTGTTGGATTGGGGAATTAGGATCACCATGTTGGAGAAAACTGACTTTTACCACTTCAGCTGAGGAAAGCTACATATCACACACTGTCCAAGATAGATTCATAGTCATAAGGGGTTGTGTGTGAGTTGACTTATTCTGATCTGCTATTAAAGAGACTTGAGTAGAGTTTTGTGATTATCAAAGGTTGTTGCGTTTCAAATCCATTTCCCAATGAGGTTCCGACCGCACCTAAAATCCCAAAGGTTTGACTTAAGCTCTAAACTTTGATTTTGTGAAGATAAGTTTAAGAAAAAAACATCCAAGTTCATTCTTTTTCTTTTCTTTATTTTCTTTTTCTCTGCACTTATAGGCATAAGTGTTTGCTAGGGACTAGCAAAGGCAAGTATAGGGGTGATGAATCTCCGCATCATCATCTCTATTCTTTCATTTTGGCCTTCATTACCTATCTAAATGCATGCAAATATCATTATTTTATCTAAATTAACATTCATTATTTATTGTATAAATATTGTGTAAAATATGTTGTTTAAAGTCAAAATAAAAGAATAATGGAAAGAAAAGAAAAAGAAATAAAATGCCAAAGGTATTTTATGACCCTAAACCCGAGACCTAGACATCATGATGACTAGGTCCACAAGGAATAAGGTAGGGGGAGATAAGGGTCAAAAACACAATAAAACCCACATCTTTTTACTCTTCAATAATTCATTTTTGGGACCTATTTTACTCTTTATTACCTACACCTCAAATCAATAAACTTTGTACATGAAAGTTGTAGATAAAAATACAAAGAAAAAAACAAAATTGATTTCACAAAAATAATATATAGTGTTCATTCTGCACTATGAATAAAAATCCAAAACCCAAACTTCTAAGACTCATATCTTCTCCATAAAAACTCAAAATGCTTTAAAATTGCCTTTAATGTATATAACTTTTAATTAGCTATTTAATGAAGGTGTTTCATTTAATTTGGAGTTAAGATGCAAAGTTAGGTTTTGGACCCCTACTATACTATATACTTGAATAAAATATTCATTTTATTTATTCTTTATATTTTGCATTATTTTATATTTTTATAATTTTGTAGATATTATTTATAGTATATCTACATATATAAAATAAAATAAAGCCATTAAAATGAGATAAAATACATTGGTGTATAGAATACATAGATGAATGTACTATACATATATCTATATAATAAAAACATTTATTTATTTAAGTATATAGATTATATCAAAAAAATAAAATAAAAATATATTTGCATTTATTTAAATAATTATAAATATATAAATTAATTATATAAAATAACAAAAGTTAAAATACAAAATAAAAATAAAACAAATAATATATAGATAAATATACCTATAACTATACATGAAAATACTAACTCATAATACATAGCTCCATATAAATAAATAAAAATAGTATTTAAATACTAAATAAAATAACAAACAATTTGTTTATAGCCTAAAATTAATTAATTCATTATCAACTTATTATTGATTTTACCAATAATTTCCCCTAATGTCCTAGTTGACCCGAGTCAACTCCCCTACCTCCAACCGACTAGCGTGTCAGACATCAAACAAGCCATCTTCTCTCGATTTCCCCATTCGATCTGTTGATTTTCTCTTCTTGATTCCTTCACAAAAAACCTCTATGATCTACCCTCAATCACTCAAGAATTTTTTTAAAGTCAAAGATTCATCGATTCAAGAAAAAACCCTAATCGTGCAAGCCCTCCTTGCAATGCCTATGAATAACCTCTTCCTCCTTCCTTCCCAATTTTGATCACTCTTTCAGACCTGTAACCCTAATCTTTGTGCGTGAGTGTGTTCCTCGTGATAGCAGAAGTACCCCCGAGGTGTCGGCAAGGAGAAACGAGGAGAGGTGGTCCAAGGCGTCGCTCCAACGATGCCTCTGCTCCTTGGTTCCTAGAAATGAGATGCGCATCTTTTATCCATATTTAGGTAGAACTAGTCTTAGTTATTTCATTCACATCTTTTATTCCGCACTTAGATCTTTAGTTTAGTGTAATTTTCGAATTTTGGATCACTGGAGCTCAATGCTTCGTCCATGTTCACTGTGACCCTGTCAAGTTCCAACCCGCCTTACATGCTCCTTTCCTCCCCCTTTTGTCTATTGCATCTTTTCCCCACATCGAACCAACCTGGTCCCCCATGGATCAACGAATCGGAGCTCCTCCGTTGACTCACATTGGAGCTCCTCCATCTCACTCATTTTCTTCACGTAGCAGCTTCATTTTGGCTCGAGGATACTTGCCTCAAGCCCTTGAGTCTTCTTCTATAGGTCTGCAACTCCAATGACCCGGGTAGGGTCGATTTCACAGCAGGGAGAGGCTCCAAGGAACTTGATTCTTCCATGAGATCCAGGACTCTCCCCATCAAGGCCTGCACCTTTTTGATGGTGCCATTCGACGTGGGACCTCCCTAGGAAGCTCAGGCGACTGCTAGCAAGTCCCTGGTGGTCAGGATGAGGAGAATAGCCCAATCGAAGGAAGGACGGGGAGGTGTTCTTCCCCATTCATTCCCCCCCCCCCCCCCCCGTTTAGAGCCGTTAGATCCTCAACGAGGGCCATATCTAATAAGGGTCATTCATTCCATACGAAATGGCGCCATGTTCCCAATAGTTGATCGAGTAAGTGGTGCCTACGTGGTGCCACCACAATCGTCTGTGCGTGTGTGTTAATGATAAATTTCACATTTGTCCCTCATTATTTTGTGTATTTTTATTTAATATTAAAAGCTAGGTCTGAAATGTAAATAATTGAGGATATTTTGCATAAAACCCCCTGCCTTTTATGTATTTACATCGATGTCCCTACCAGCTTACCTCGTGTGGCTCCACACGTTAGGCAAGTGTTTTGCAAATACTACCCTGTGACTTTTTATATTTGTATTTAGTCAAAAAAAATGTATAATTAGTGTTAAGTTTTATAGAAAATTTGTATAAAGGACCTTGAACGTTTTGTAGATTGCATTTATGCCCCGGTTAGGTACTTTTAAATTAAATATTCATGTCTAAATTGCACTTTAGCCCCTGGATTTTTATTTTAGGGTTCTAGAATATATGTAAACTTTATAATATTTTCAAAAATTTCCTTATCAATATTTAATTTCTGTGCATGTTTCTATAATTTTCATAATTTAATCCATGATCAAAAGATCCAAAAGAGGACAATCTACCTGGATGCATGTTCTTTCATGTCATATTTTTATTTCTGCATTTAATTACATTTCCTATTTATTAAAAATCAAATAGAGCACATTTTGCTCCTATTTGACTTAAAAATTCTAAAAAAATGTAAAATCATGTTTAAAATTCTGAAAATATATATTGTTTATTATGATATTTTCTAGCTTCATACCAAAACTCCCTAAAAAAGAAAAAGAAAACGATAAAAAATTAAAAAGCTCAAAAATCCTATAACAATTTATAAAAAATTCCTAAGGAATTCCTAAAATATATATTCCTGTTTTTTAGTTTTATTTATATAATTATTATTATATATGAAAATTAGTTTTAAAAATTTTTTACTTTATTTATTATTTTTAAATCTCAAAACAATACAACATATTTATTTAATCCCTAATTTGGTATATTTTTGACTTTAGATATACATAAAAATTAGTAAAAATAACAATAAAATATCAAAAACATCAGAAAAAATAAAAAAACTTAAAAAAATATTTTTGTGAATTTTATTTATTTTTACCTATATTTATAGTTATAATACTCTACCTTGTATTATATACCTATGCATATTTATATATCGTTTATATTATTATTATAATTAAAAATACCTTATAAATGTTTTTAAAAAAAACAATATATATGTATTATATAATCAAGACTATATTTATTAATATTTTCTGATTTTTGTATATTATGATATATATTTTATGTACATAATTGTATACATACCCACATATATATATTCCTATCTATACATTATTATATAATATCTAAATTCAAATGAAATTAAATTTGAAAAAAGCACAAAATAAAAGAAAATTAAATGAAAATTGAAAAACCAAAAACCCACAGAAAGAAGACACTTATGTACATACATCATTTATGATTAGCACTAATAATTAGGCTACCTCATTTGCTCTCAGTAGTTCGACCGATACATATTACATGCTATACATCCCTGTTTGTAGAGTATAATAAATTGTGCTTCACATTTTTGTCATTTATTTATTAATCATATATTGTGGGCACTTGTTGTTTGAAGTGGATTTCGTGAGCGCATTAGCGACAGTGTAGTCCTCGACTTGTGTAGGCTACATTAGACCATTGCAAATTATGTTTCAACAGTATCATACCACATGAATAAGTACATGTTGATAAATGCTAAGTGATATCTTCATTGAAGTTCGTTGATGACATCATGAAGAAGGAGAATCCTATTGGTAGTGCAATGGTTGCACAAGTCAAGGGAAAACATGGTCGGAAGTAAGGGTCTTGGAAGTGTCTAACACATAATAAGAAAAATCAAGTTGTTGGCCCATCCTCTCAAGATTCCACACTTATAGCTTTGAAGAAACGATGTTTGTCATCACTACAAGAAGTCAGGGCACTGGAAGAGAAAATGTCCAGATTACAAGAAAAATGTAGAAAAGAGTAAGACTCCAGCTTGTAAAAAATCTACTTTCGTCATTGAAAGCAATTTTCTCGTATGACATGAAGGTAGTTGGGTCATTGATTCTGGTGCTTCTATTCATGTATGCAATTCGTTGCATCTATTTTAGGAAATCAAAAAACTTGATGAAGGGGAGATAGTCATCCAGATGGGATATGATGTAAATGTTGCCTCAGTCATCGTCGGGACATGCAGACTATCATTAGCAAGAGGGACAATCCTATTACTTACAGAATTTATCTATGTTCTTGATGTTAGAAAGAACTTATTATATGTATCTAAATTAGTTAGAAATGGATATGTGTTCATGTTATGTGAGAAACTTATCAAAAGTTGTTATGGTAAACATATTGCAGATGTTTTCTAACTCATAGTGGACCTTTAGATTGTGCATTGATGAATCTATTATGAATGTTAGTACCACTAATGAAAGCCCTAAAAGATATAAAGGTGATGGAAATCATTTAACCACGATTTAGCATCAAAGGCTTGGTCATTTATCTATTGACAAGATCAGTATATTGGTAAAAAAAATAGACCATTAGATTTTATGCAAGTATGAAGTTTACCTACTTGTGAACATTGCATTTGAGGTACAATGACCAAATATCCCTTCTGCAATATAAATACACTATGTGAATGTATACTTGACCTAATAAATATTGATGTATGTGATCCCTTCAATACTACGACTCGAAATGAACATCAATATTATCTGACATTTATTGATGACCATTCATGATACAGGTTTATCTTCCTATTATGTTATAAATCTAGAACCATTGAAAAGTGCAAAGAGTTCATGGCTTTGCTTAAGAAAAAACCTAATAGGAAGATTAAACATATTTGATCCGACCAAGGTGACGAGTACCTCTCAGATGAATTCAAGGAATGCCTTCAAAAGAAAGGAATTGTATATAATCTCACTCCTCTTGGAAGTCCCCAAATAAATGGTGTTTCTGAAAGATGCAACATGACCATTATGGATATGGTCCGATCAATGATGAGTAAAGGACATTTACATCTTAATTTCTAACGATATGTGGTAGAGACTGCAATGTAAATCATAATAAGATTCTTAGCAAATCTATACCCAATACACCTCATGAGCTTTGGTTCAGAACCAAGCCTAGTATTAGATACTTGAGGATTTGCGGTTGCTTGGTCCATGCTAAGAACGTGGACACAAGTAAGCAAGAATCTTGCACCATAGAGTGCTACTTCATTGGGTATGTAAAAGATGGTATTGGATTAATGACCTTTACGACCTTGAGACTCAAAAGGTATTCATCTCTAGGGATGTAAAATTATTAGAGGATAACTTCCTTAAAGTCAAGACAATAATGAAGCAAAGGAATTCAAAGAATCCTATGAGGATATTGAGACTCCTGAGCCAAAAACTGGATAGATGAATGAAGATGAAACACCCATACCTCTTCAAAGAAGTTCAAGAGTGGTTTTGCCACCTTAAAGGTATGGATTCCATATGTTAGGAGAGTCTGACAATGATCCAACTTCATTCGATGAAGCACTCACATATCATGACAAGGATAGAAGGATGCTTGTTATTAATTTTCGTAGAATTCACAGGTTTAAAGGAGTTATTAATCAAGTGAAAATATAAACAATGTGAAATGTCACTGCAACCCATGAATTTTCAAATCAAAAATTTTTTTATCTAGTAAAGAGAAAAAATGCTATTATTTTGACTGTATAGAAATTAGGATCCAACTCAAGGAGGCTACAATATCCGAGGGTTATTTAATTGTTCTTAATTGAAAGGAATTAATCCATTCTTTTCTTTTTATTCTTTTTTATGCCTTTTTAAATCTTTTATATGTTTTATATATTTTTAGTATTTTAATTTTTTATATTTTCTGATTTTTTATTTTTAATGAATTTTTATGTTTGCACATTTTTAGTTTTTTTAAATTCTCAAAGAAAACAATTTATAAAAGATATATATACAAAAGAAGTAATATAGCGACTTTTATTTTTTTAATATGGCAAAAATAATCAAAATGCAGAATAAAAGTGTTTTGTGTTTATATAATTTTCTACCATTTTTGTGATTTTTACGTAATTTTTAGAATTTTATGGATTTTTAATGAATAAAAATAGAAAATAGTAGATGCAATGAAAATATAGATACCATTTTAGATTTTTAAAATATAAAAAGAAATAAAATGAACTAAAAATCTATTTATAATAGAAGAGAATTTATTAAGCTTTAAAACAAGACAAATTTAAAATTTTTCTAATTTTTGAATGAATTTATATAATTTTTCGAAGTTTTTTAGTATTTTTAATTTTTATGGTTTTTTATCGAATTTTAAAATGAAATTTGTAGAGGTGATAAAATATAATAAAAGAAAACTATAGGAATTTTTTTATAATTTTCGAAAGGTTTTCAAATTTTTATGATTTTTTAGTGCAAATAGGGAAAATAAAGAGATTTTTTGAATTTTTGAAATATCAAATAAAAGAAATTTTGAAAACTAAAATTATTAGAGTTAAAACTCACAAATAGGAGATTAATGTGATTTTTTGTAGATTTGATGAATTAGTTAGCTAATTATTAGAAGTAATTAAAGAGGAAAACAAAATGATACAGAATGAGGACCTACTTGTAATTATTTAAAGTTATTAGATCAAATAATAACAAATGAAAAGAAAAATAGGACTAAATGTGCAAAATCACCAAGACTTCACGTGTTTGCGCATGTGAATCGAGGACTGAGGAACCTGTTTGCAATTTATGAAAAATAATGGACCAAAGAGTAACGCACAATCACATGGTTTTTTAGCAATATTCTCAAAAACTCGAATGATGACGCACATGATTCCACAATAGAAGGAATAAAGTGTAATAAATGAAACAAGTAGGGAGATACATGCAATTATTTAATTAACCTCGACAAGACACGTAAGAAAATTATTCTTATTTACAAATAAAAGCAATGACAGGAGATAGAGTGCAAATTCACCACTGAAGCATGCCTTGCATGTGACAATCGTGTGGTTGAGATGACATCTAAGAATCCAATCAGACGGATGTTCTTTGGGCACGAATATATGGTCTGCATTGGATTTGGAGGTGCCCGTTCTTGATCCAACGTTTCGTAAGCACCCTGGAATAACACTTTCAAAGTTTCACCTGCTGACTTTTGATCACCTTGATCGTCTCAAATATAACTCCAATCTTTCTTCTGATGGGTTCAATAGGCTCTAGATGACTCCCTGCAATGATTGGAGGTGATGATCAGGTCCAAATACCACTGATCAGGGACCTGGAGCTCGAGCTCTGTTGCATGTGCAATGGACCTCCGGGTGTCTGAGCCAGTCCCAAATTATGTCCCTATCACCTGCACATTATTCTGTGCTTGAAGATGAAGCTCTGACAGTGGTTATTCAAGAGAAACAAAGCTAAATCGATGGTATATGAGTCGATCTCTGGTGGGGTGGAAGATGAGATCAAAATCCTAGATCTATTACATATCTGGTGATCAGATAATGTGAGAGTGATGGAGAAGTGATCGGGGATGAAAATGGGTGATTAGATTGAAGTTTATCACAGAAAATAACCTCTAATCAAGATGATTAGAGGTAGATCTAAAGACTACATATCTTAATGAAAATTTAAGATAAAACTAATCCAAGATTACATACAATGGAAGGTGAAAGGTTTTGGCCTTGATCCAATTGCTATTGACCAGAGAAACTTAGCTCGTCGTAGATGCTCCGATGACGGATTGGATCTTGAAACTAAAGCCCCTTCACTCACTCTCGATTGTGGAGAAGGGTTCATGTCAGGTAATCTCCTAGAGTCAATCTCAAGGTGAATTTGAGCCACAAACATATCAGATTGAAATCGAAACCTGGTATCTTTATTTATAGAGCTAGAGTTCGGGTGAATTTCAAATTGGAAATGGGAGCATGAATTAAGGCAAAAGAAGTAAAATTATTCGGGTGTAAAGGACTAATGTGATAGGAATAATCAAATACAAAAATCAATAGAAAAGGATAGCTCATCGGGTTAGGATAAATCAGGGAAGGAGGTGAGTCGGGCTTTATTTTGGTAAAAAGGAGGAGATGGATCATTTGATCAAGGTCAACGGACCCGGGTCCAACCAATCAAGACCCGGTTCGATTAAAGACAAATACTAGAAGACAAAACGAGTTGAAATAATGAGAAATAGATAGAAAATAATTAAAAATGTTTTAAATAAAAAGTTTTCAAAATAAATAATGATTATAAATTAATAAAAAATTATGGTACTATTAAATTAACTAAATAAATTAAGTAAATAGGTAATAAATAAAAACCATTATTCATAGGTATAAAATACCTATATATCCATTATAAAAAATTATAGTTAATTATTTTTACAAGTAAATACATTACTTTATATTTAGTTAATTTATAGAATAATTAGTGGATTTTAAACATGTTTTTATTTTATTTTTAGGAATTACTCTAAGGGGCTAATTAAATAAGGTCATATAAAATATATGTATAATATACCTATAGTATAAATACAATTATTTTATTTTTATCATTTTCATTTGTGTTATTTTTATTTTATATAAATAATATAAAATGTATAAAAAATAATAATATGTACAAAAATTATGAAAAAATCAATAATTAATTAAATAATTGTATATAATATAGACAATTAGGTA
Organism: Ottelia alismoides; assembly: GCA_037367405.1. Lineage (NCBI taxonomy): Eukaryota > Viridiplantae > Streptophyta > Magnoliopsida > Alismatales > Hydrocharitaceae > Ottelia > Ottelia alismoides. Next base: position 1,955,595 of record JAZKJV010005737.1, read on the forward strand.
TAATAATAGTCCAAAAAGTCAGCTTTCACATCTTAACTCCAAATTTTATGAAATCACCTTCATTTTTAAGCTTATTTAATTTTGAACACAAGAAAATGAGTTTGGTTTATTTTGAATATGTATGGAGTACATATTTATCTTTTAATTCTGACTTTATGTCTTTTTTAGAGTATTGTCTCTCTTATTCTGTACATGAATTCTTTTTGCAATTATTTTTATTATTTAAAGCTTAATTCTATGTACAAGTTTCGAGAAGAAAATATTTTTATTTGATTTTGGTTTAATGATAAATAAAATAGTAGAATATATTTACAATATGAACAATGATATGAATATCTACATTGAGATTTGATCTTCTAATTTTTTTACATTAATGACCTTATCTCCCCCTACTTTATTCCATGATAATTAGGTCAAGCCTTTCCCAACTCTCTGGGTTACGATCAACCTATATTTATTTCATATATACTGTCTTCTTTTCTTTCATTTTCCTTTATTTATTTATTTATTTTGGGTTAAAATAATGATAATTACACTATTTACAGATAAATAAGAATTATAAAAGAGTGATAATTAATGTTATTTACAAGTGTTTATGAGGAATTTCAAGTTAAAATAGACTAGTAAAGATGATGCATTGGTGATTCATCATACCGTATGCTTTACCTTTGCTAGTCCCTTAGAAAATACTTATTAGAAGAATAATTGACTAAAAAGAATAATAAATAGGAAAAAGAAAAATCTTGGAACAATTTTAGCGATTAAACTAATCTTTATAAAATCAAAGTATGGAGCTCAGTCATACCTTTGGATTATTAATTTGGAGAAAAATTATTGGGAATAGGATTTAAGACTCAACCGCTTTTAAGTTCCACAAGTCTTTATTCAGTTGGCCTCAACAGTCATGTCAGAACAAGTCTTCATACGTAAACATTGATGACTATGACTCTTACTTGTACTATGAATGTGAATATAGCTCCTAACATCTGAAATGACAAAGAACGACCTTCTCTAGCAAGGTGGCCCTAATTCCTTAATCTAGCTACTCTTTCCTCTAGGAGCGAGGTATTTCCTTCTAAGTTCAGGTACGTGATGTTCCACAATCGAAAGGGGGAGAAAAGAATTGGAGTGTGACCAATGTATCCACATCTCCTTGTGAAGCTTGACCGATATAGCCAAGTCTCCACTAAGATATGCAGGTTCTCTGAATATTATACCACTGTGGTCATGTATGTATATTTAGTGTATGGCTTCTTTTTGCTAGAAAATATTGTTGCATTGCATTGATCTTTGTGTCCCCACGGATATAGAATAATTTTCCTCCCATGTTTCAGGGTCTTAGAAAAATTTGTGCCTGCAAACCATCCCTCATCCGAAGAATTATTTCAACCCACAGCATCATGTCTTTAGACATCCATGCCACTAGACTAGGTTGGGGTGCACTGGCCATTCAAAGTGATTGTGTATGTTTCCATTCGTCTGTATCTCAAGCTAGTGGATTATGCCCCCACCACCTCATCTCTCTTGAGCTACTTGCAGGGTTCTTGTCCACGTTAGGTCAATGTCTAAAAGAATCATGCATATGTATAAAGATATTATATTTAAACCAATCAAGATGACATGTGAACATAGTCTTATGGACCCAAATAATTAAGTCGCTCAACCTGAAAAGTCTCAACTCCAATTCCTATATGGTTCCTATGAAATTGAGTGGATTAAGGCCTTAACCAAGATCCATTCTTCAGACTTTATTCCAAACTAGTTTAATCATCAATATCATTCTGAAAATTGCTAACGTAAATGCAACTATTTTATATTGAAATTACTTTTCTTAATGAAGTTTTTTATGTGGTTTTTAGAGACTTTTGAAATTTTTTATGACTTTTTGAGTTTTTCCAATTTTTATGAATTTTAATGGAGTTAGAGAATTAGATGTATTTACAAGAATTCACAAAGATTTGATAAAAATTCACAGATTAATTTAAACAAAGATATATACAAGAATTATATAGATTTTATAAAAGATTTTAATTACAAAAAGAACATTATTTACAGACTTTATGTATAATTTTTACAAAAGGATTTTATTTACAAGAGAATTTTATATACATCTTTTATTAAATAATTTTATATACATGCTTTAAACATAACTTTTAGACAAGAATTCTATTTAGAAAAGAATTGTATACACATATTTAACAAGTTATTATAAATTTTTATTTACAAGAATTCTACAACAACTTTATACACAAATTTCACACAATCTTTTATTATAAATAAGATTGGGAAATATGTTTATAAAAATGATTTACAAAAGATTTTAAAAATAATTTTGCAAAAACCTTTACAAAATATTTTACAAAAAAATCAAATATTTTACAACGCATTTTACAAAAAACTACAAATATTTTACCAACCATTTTTTAAAACAATTTATTTTCAAACATTTTATGAATAGTTTACAAACTAAATAATTTTTTACAACAAATAATCTTATGAAACATTTTACAAATAAAATATTTTTTCAAAAATTTTACAATTATTTGTAAAAAACAATTTTTCAAATATTTTTTCAAAATGTTTACAAATATTTTTATAAGGATTTTACAAAATATTTTACAAAGGAATTTTTACAAACTTTTTACAAAACATTTTTATTCCAATTTATTAGCCATATTATTAAACACACAAAAGTACAATTCATGGCTAAAGTATATATACAAAAAATGTGACCCCCCATACTTAGCTCGAACTATGTCCTCATAGTGACTAAGAAGCGACAAAGGAAGACATAACTCGTGCTAAGTATAGAAAAGTGAAAAGAATACTATGCTACAACGACTTAAAGAATAAAGAACAAAATGAATAGAAGTCGGAAATCACCCTTATAGTTAGGATCAAATAATATTAAGTATAAAAGATTGTATAAAGGGGAAAAACTGAGAAAAAGAATGTACAAACACAATGACTCAACCTGTCTCCCCTATAATGAGGGTAAAAGATCGCTAAGTATAGAAGAGAATATCAACAAGTTGCGGGACAAGTGAGAGAACAGAAGAAAATAAAATGAAAATAAAGAGAATGAAATGAACGACATCTCCCCCTATACTTAGGGTAAAGGATCCCTAAGTATAAGCAACAACGTGAGTGATGAAACACATCAAAAATATAATAACCTCCAATCATTCACCTCCTCTATACTAGGGATCAACTACATCCTAAGTATAGTACACACATGAGAAAGAGGTGAATGATAAAAATAGAAGAAAGAAAAAATAAAATGAAAGGAATATATACAAGGTGCAAATCATCTCATATATCAGACGTAGAAGACGTCAAAGAATCATCATTTGATACCACATGAATAAAATCTACAACGGACATGAATATGTTGTGCTCTAGATATGGCTTCAGCAACTTTTTGTTTACCACAAATGATTGTGCGTCAGATGACAACCCTGAAATAATAATGCTACTCTTGTCATGCATATATCTCACTATAAATGGTCTTGAACATTTGCTCTTGAGTTTGTCTGGAAATAACTTTAACTTAGTGTCAAATAACCAAACCTTTTGATTAGGCTCAAAAGTCATTCTCCTAATGTATTTGTCATCTCTTGACTTTCTTCTTATACATCTGGTTTTGTCATAAGCATAGTCTCAAAATTCCATCAATCTATTTAGATCAACTTTTCTTCTCTGGCCTGCTCTCTTGGAATCCAAATTGCATACACTAGTCACCCATAAAGATTTGTGAATTAGCTCTACTGGCAAGTGGCAAGGCTTTCTATATACCAAGCGATAGCGAGACATACCCAAAGGAGACTTCTAAGCCATGTGATAGGCCCATAGAACTGGATCAAGCATCTACGATCAGTTCTTCCTATTTGGATGAACAACTTTTTGAAGAATATTCTTTATCTCCCTATTGGAAATCTCAGCCAAGCCGTTAGTCTGTTGGTGGTAAGGAGATGTGACACGATGCTCAATACCTTACTCCTTAAGTAACTTTCTGACCTCTTTGTTGATAAAGTGGCTTCCCCCATCTGAAGTGAGAATCTTGAGAATCTCGAACCGTGAAATAATGTTGTCCTTGAGGAAGTGACAAAGAATATGACTATCAGCAGCTCAATTGGGAATAGCCTCCACCAACGACTAACATAATCCATGACAAGCAAGATGTACTCAAAACTCTGACTGTTAGGGAATGGCCCATGAAGTCAATGCCCTAAGCATCAAAAATATCTGAAATTTGTACATACTTGCGGTCATTGTTTCTTTGGAACTGATGGTCCCTCCCATTCTCTGGCAATCAATACAACCCTAGACATTAGTTGTAGCATCCTTAAAAAGAGTTGTCCACTAGAGGCCACATTGTAGAACCTTAGTTGTCATGCCCTTCCCCGAATGGTGTCCACCTGCTTCTAATCTATGACAATGGTCTAGGGCACTAGTGTATTCCTCTTGAGGAATGCACCTCCTCCAGATACAATTCGTACCCTCATGAAATAGGTATGGATTCTCCCACTAGTATAAACAAATCTCAGACAAGAACTTGTCAACCTTAAGATTGGGTCAGTCTTGTGAATCTTTCTAGGACACTAGATAGCTCACAATATCAGAGTGCCATGGGTGTGAAGTAACAGACAAGATCACCTCATATGGAAAGTCTCTATGATAGGAAGTAGTAATTGCTTAGGAGTTTCTACATCTATAATCCGAGAATGATGATCTACGATTATATTCTTGACTCCAGGTTTATCACTAATCTCCATATTAAACTCATGGAGTAGAAGGATCCATATGAGTATACGTGATTTGGCATCCTTCTCACCTTGTAAATACCTAATAGCAGAATGATAAGTGAATACAATTACTTTTGAAACCAACAAGTGTGATCTAAATTTCTCTAAAGAAAACATAACTTCTAACATCTTCCTTCTTAAGGAAATGGGAAGATCCTTAAGCGCATCATGGAAGCGTGAGGATCATATAGTATGCAATCGGGAGGGACTAGTTGCACTAGTTGCTCAAGGCAGCGGAATTTAATTTCTTTTAATGTGATGGAACCATATGATCCAAGAACACTTCTCAAATCATTTCATCTAAACCACAATTAGGTATTAAGGTCACCTCGTGAAGTGTGGTTACGATCGTGTCTCTAAACGAAGAGACCTCTTGTCTCAAGTTTGATCCAACAACGGGGACATTTGCAAGCATGTTGATGAGATATGTGCTCCTCACAGTCCATGTTGGCGACCCAAGCAGCAAATCTCTTGATCTCGTCACACGAGATCCGACATCTTCTTCACGAGCGAGGTGCGCTGAAGAAGATGGAGATCCACAAGTAAACAATCAGTCAGCATAACGATAATGCTGCGACGATGGTGATTCTCTCTAGGGCTCCATGGTGGATGGCCACAATGAGAGAGAGAAGGAGAGAGACTTGGTATATAGAGAGAGAGAGAGAGGAAGAGTGTAATAATTTGATGTCACTTGAAGAGCAAGGGGTGCCTCTTCTTATATAGCATTTTGGGATCCATGGATCTCAATACATGGACAACACAAAACCAATGGATGAGATTGATTTATATTTCTTTCAATGGCCACGTTGTTGTTGCAAAAACACATCAATAATAAATTTAGTTTAAATTAATATATATCGATAAATCAATATAATTAATTTTAAATCAAATCAATTAATTAATCTTTGAGATAATGAGAAGATTGACCTTATTCCCTAAAAAAGGGGATGGTATATCTCCTCAATATCTCATGAGATCTCGTTATCTCATGAGATCTCATTATCTCATGATATCTCCAAAATTTACAACAACACTTGTTGTAAATTATTTCACAAAAATAATTCATAATCATCTTGTGAATATTGTAATCATGCCATTGGAAAAATGTAAATCAGATTCACATCTCAAAATAAAATGTAAATTATATTTTCAATTAATTGTCCAATTTGAATCAAATTCACATCAATAATTAATCAATAAATATAAATTACAATAGGATCTCTCTTATATATTATAAATCACATTTACAATATATTTATGATTAATATGGATAGTGCTATCCACATTATTCATATCCATAATAATTAAATAACATTTAATCATCTTGGATCTCTATTCTCATGTACCCAAATAATATGAATCACATTCACATTATTCGCATCTTTGATAATTAAATCATATTTAATTGTCTTAGATAACTCTCCTTATATAGCCAAATAATATGAATCAAATTCATATTATTCATGATAATTAAATCACATTTAATTAACAATATCTTAATGCTCAGATACATAATTCAACAGTGGAATTATTCTTGAAATCTTTTAAGAACAATGCCCTTTCTCCATTGATACTTGGAGATATGGACATGGTGATTGTATTGTTCCACCTATAGTGCCTTGGCTATTGAGATCAAACCTCAAATTCAAATCTTACGGACCTCTCATAGATGCTTGATTAAATCAAGCCTACAAATCTAATATTCTCATTGTATCTGAATCACATTCAGATCAAGGTCCAACATTTGGAATAAGATCGGATTACTTCTCTATGAGAGGAGTCACTAAAATTCAGGCATGTTTCATCACTCCCTCAGAATGGAAGCGTCATGATTATAAAATCCTTTATGATCACGTCACCCTCAGGTATTCCTAATACATGTACATCCTGCATACAAGAAGACCCAGAATAAACCCAAAGTATTAGATCAATTTTACATTGTCTACTTCATGGATTTATCATTAAGTTTCTTATTTAACTATTTGGAGTTGGTATCGATCATATACTTTCCAAAAACATATATCATTCTCAGGTGTTGATCATATACTTTCCAATAACATATATCAAACCTACAAATTTAGTCAAGCTTCCAAAGCGAGACGACCGTGCACAGAATTTGATTCTTCTCAATATCTTATGAGTGAGCTCATGTCTTCTAGTTCAGTAAATGAATCTAAATGATCCCTTTAAGAGATCGTACTACTCATATGTTGTTGCATGCACACCAGTGCATCGGTGTATAGACCTTGGTTAGGTCATCAACCTATTAGTCTACCAAATATACATACTCAGACATATAGTAACACATCTATCTCTGACCAGAGGTTGCGTGTCTATATCGTTACAGTATACAACATCGGTCTTTGGTTATCTCAATCTCGTAATGTCAACTCTTTTGACCTAACTAATCCAACACCTCCGAATCTATATTCCTATGCAAAGGACCTACATCAAGAGGTCAGTCAGATATCAACCTCAAGAGAAAGGATTGCCATCTCCTTCTCAGGCTAGAGATCCTCTCTTAATAATCATTTAACGATGCTTGATGAGTCCTCAATCTAACTCTTTAGATATTCATCCAAGCACCATCCTCTATGATTCAACAATTGAATCAACAGTTGTATGATCTTTAAGATGGTCATGGTACATAACCGTAATTGTACTAAGGGACCTATTATGGAAATTAGTTATTCTTCATTTCATATGAGGGAATGATATTTGCAATAACATTTATTGCATAATGGCTCGTCGTGGGCTCGCATGTCCAAAAATCTCCCACGAGCTCAAAGAGCCATTAATGGGCTAATCATTTGAACCCACACTCATGTGACAATCATAAGCTATTTAGAAAAATACCTAGGTAAGCTGATCAGTCACTCTATTTCCGAGAGACTACGCTAAGTCCTTTTACGACACTTGCATATCTCCTAGTAGCAGTTCTTGCATCCAATGCGAATGTTGCATCTTATAGAACCAATAGTCAATATTGTCAGTTATGGAGTCCTTTGACACTACAACTCGATGATTATTATAACCAGCATTCTGATTATCCTTATTAGAATACGCTTATTCTTGGATATCTCTATCTCATAAGGTATCCGCAGTTAAGACCTTTTAGATCACTATCTATAAAGTCTTAAGTTCTTGAAGATAGGACTTTGATATCACTATCTCAAAGTATTATCATCTTTGAAGATATTATTATTACTGCAATTAAGTTGTATCTCCATAATAGGATTAGTAACAGTTTACTACTCCCACCGCATGGCAGACAAATGGCTTTTGTACATATCTAGCATACATTGAGCTTCACAAAGCTGATGCACTAGGGAATATAGCTTTGGTATTCACCTCCTCAACTCTTTAAGGTGATATGCCTTTAAATAGGTGAGTACTATATCTTAAGGTAAAGAAGCTTTTCTTGCAATTTTCCAGAAAATGGAAATGTCCAAGGTGTACCACTAATGTAATGGTGTCAATACCCTCATTTCTTTGCTTCTGGACAACTTCAGAACTAAGATCTAAGAGGTATCCTTGAGATCATATCTCACTATATGGAATAACCAGTCTATAAAACACTTATTATTATCCTTATATCATTCCAAATGATTAGGATATCATCTACATTTAGCGAGATGAACACAATGGCACTCCCACTAAGCTTCACACGGTTCATTAAGATTCTACCTGAAATCATAACATTTATAACTTCATCAAATCTGATGTTCCAACTACAAGAAGCTTTTCGAGTCCACGAATGGAGTTTTTTTAGCTTGTACACCTTGCTTTCCTCAACCATGAAGCCCTGGAGCTACTTTATATGAATATCCTCAGAGATGTATTCATAGAGGAATGCAATCTTGACTCACATCTTGAAGATGTCATGGTCATGTTGTGTAGCTATAATTAACAATATTATGATGGGTTTAAGCATGGTCACTGAAGAGCAAGTCTATCTCAAGCAATGTCTTCTCTTCGTTGTGTAGCTCACGGCTACGAGCCGTGCTTTGAAGGTCTCTACCTTCTCACCGGGTTCCCTCTTTCTCTTGAAGATCGACTTACACGTACAGGTTTTACCAATATAGGTGGATCCTCGAGGGTCCATATACAACATTTGTATATGAAGTCTACTTTAGACTTTATTGTTAACATTCATCTTTTGATGTTATGACCTTCAAAAGCTTCATCATATGAACTCCGATCAATGTCAGACTTAACTGACACTTGGAATCCATCCTCAAACTCATTTGAAGAGGTATGAGTTTCATCTTTAATTGTCCTTTTAGTTTTCGATTTCAGGAGCCTCATTATCTTCTCAAGATTAAATGTGTTCATTCACTTCATTTTCACCTTGATTCTCAAGAGTCTCATCCTCTAAGAATCATATCCTTCGAGATGAATTATTTTAAGAGCCACAATGTCATAAAGAACGTATCCAATACCATCCTTTATTTTCCTAATGAATTAGCACTCTCTGTTGCTAGATTCCATCTTATTTGCATGGAACCTTATTAAGGATATATATTGTAGTCTCTACTACATATATACCTTGGAAACTAATATGTAGTTATGCTAAGATTCATCATTGATCAAATCATGTCACACATGATTCAATTGTATCTCCCTATAACTCTCTTTAGTTTGGGTGTATTGGGAGGAGTGAGATAGGAATGACATTCCTATCTCCATAACGTATTCCTTGAATTCATCTAACAGGTACAAGATACCTTGATTAGATCTTCCTTCACACTTCGGTTCTAAACCAAAATTATGAAATCTTTGAACATTTCAAAGTTTCTAGGGTGAAGGGAAGAAATCACATATCACAAATAATCATCAATGGATATCACATATCATTAATGTTTACTTTGATAGAGATGATCCACATACATCAATATGTTTGAGATCTTGAATACCTAGGCATCTAACACCATTCCCAAAGAAGGGTACATGGGACATTTTCTACTTTTGAATACAATATTCACAAGTGTGTAAGATTTGAAATTTAACATTCGAAAGCTTCATCTCTTACTAGTCCACTGATCTCATCAACAGAAATATGTTCAAAGCTTGATGCCAGATCATTGTCAAATGATCTTTATCCTCTTATTGATCTTGTTAAGGTCTAATTTCAGTAATAGAAATGTTAATGATTTCATTAATTTTCTAATTTAGTAGAGTCCTCCAGATGTCAGATTACTATCTGAAATATATCCATCATAACTCTTTATGATAGGTCTATTCCAGAATTCATGTTTATTTCCAACATTTACAAATAAACAATGAGTGTATTTTAATATCTAGGTTATAGAGACATTCTCTAAGACTAAGGGCTATGCCACTAAAAATAAGAAGCCTATTTATCCAGTAGAGGTTATTGCAACAATTGCACCAATATCAATGTGGATGACTATTAAACCATAAGATCAAATTTTCAAGTCTTCTAATATATATGCAACCAATTGCAAGTGTAATTAGAAGAATGAGATACAATGATTAGACTTTTAGACTTATCTAATACAAATGTCAATTTCATTGATTAAATGTAGATTATTCCGATGCACTATCCGAGTCCTTCTCTAAGGATCCTAGATAGTTTAGATAGTCACACGATCAGTACATCGGCTTATTGCAGTATTGGCATTTATCCAACTCTTTAGATGTCATATGTGTGGAAGCCATAGAAGTACAGTCAACTCTTTGACTTTCCTTCTAACTTGGGTCCAACCCATGCTTCCATTGTGCTCCTTTCATATATAAAAAACCATTACTTAAGAAAAAGGTTCTCTTATGTTGAATTCAAAACATTTCAATATAAGAGTATTTCAACATTTATACATGCTTCAATTCATACAATATGAATATTATGAAGCTTCATGAATGACTTGAGTATAGACAATAGAATGATGACACTCATCATATATGCATACATCTTAACTCTTAAAGACTTTGGTTAGGTTGGTACTCAAACATTTTGAATACATCATCTCTTATAGAGCCACCATTCTACATGATTATGTGAACCATGTCATTCATGATTAAATGTCGAGAGCACATATGTATGCCAGAACATCTTTTAGATTTTTATAAGTATTATTTGACCATTATGATCATCATTGACATGTCACTTTCAAAGTACATTCGATGAAAGATAAAGATTATAGAGACATACAACCCCTAGGGTTGTAGACCTATTGTCTATTTAATTGACATTCCTCATAATTACGAGGAAACTTACACATTGTAACCACATACATTATGTGTCCAACTGTAGGTACAAAATCTTGATCATGGATCCAATCCATGATTACTGGTTATTATTGAGTATAATATTGAGTGGGTTTAATGAAGGATTATCTGAAATAAGAAATTTGCATAAATAAATATATATAAATATATATTTTTTATTTTGATTTAAGAATTTTTATATCAAAGTTGTCTTGCCTTGCCAACACTGAAAGTCCATTCCCTTAATCACTTTCAATGTAAGAGATATACTTACCATTATATCTCAAGCAAGATTTGGGATCTCCTTTCTTATCTTTGTCACATCCCAATAATATGAGAACCTGTAACTCAGATAAAAAGAAGCGGGAACACATTCTGCCTTGCAAGTCCAACTTGCATTCCCAATTCGGTCTTTAACACACAGGCCCACCACCCCTAAGGTGATGTTGACCCGTCGTTAATTGAACCAATCGTCAACAGGATTATAACTCGCTACATGCAATCTAATATCACCCCAATAATATGAGGACCTGATATTGGGCTCACTACGTATACGGCCTTACTATTTCAAGAAGAAAAGAGCCCGATCTAGATGTGCTTGTATGCAGGAGTTGTCACTTCGGACAAACGTCTCCTCCATATAATCCCTGACGACGGGACCCTTCGCCTTGACGGGAGACCATGGATGTCACTTATGTGATCCGCCATATCATATTCAAATTCTAATTAATTATTATGAATCATATTCACATAATTAATTCTTCCAAGATAAATACTACTCTATTCATAATAGAGAGTTTATTTTTTTAATTGGATAAAATTCATTTAATCATATTAAATCAATTATCAATCCAATCAATCGACCAATAAATAATTTTTAATTGTTACTGAAAGGATGGTATACTCTCAAAAATACGTATTATTCGAATTTTAATAATTAGAAAAATACATCATGATCGCTTCGAACATTATCCCTTCCTTACCCGTTGTCATGACCAGTTCCTATGGGAGTGGGATAGACTACTCATGGAGCAACCTGCTATCCCAACAATCCCCGACTAGACACCATATCCGCCTGAGGTCAGTATAATGCCAATTGATAACTTTGTACTTGAGATGATAATCGGTCTTCTAACCAAAGTTGTACCATATAATAATAATCAAAACATTTTTTGTTAACATTATAAGGAGATTTGCTAAACAAATCCTCAATTCTATTCAAGCATCAATGTTTGTTGGAAGGTTCATGTAACAAATTGTAATCTAGATCATATCTAATCAAGTTGGTTATGGTCAATGTCATTCAAGGAAATATGCATCACCTTTAAATATTTCACAAGTATTCATAAATAATTATCTAAGGAAATTAACCATTAATTTCCATTAATTTAATTGAATGACAATCACAAGGTTCATGATCAAGTATGTAATATCCAGCAGTGACCCCTACATACTAAAATTAGCATATCTTAATCAATTTAAATTCAAATCAAGCAAAATAAGTTTCCAAAGTTTGAAAATTTTATTTATAATAGAACCCAAGTGATTTTCACTCATTTCAAGGAATTTCAAAACAGTAACTAACTCTTTAATTATGTCAGGATTCGTCATCCTCGAAATGGTGGATATATGTTCATTAAAATGATCATAACTTGACTTATCGGATTCCAAATCACACAAACTCAAATCTCATGATTTCCTTATTTAATGGTGATCATTATGCATAGATAATAAAGTGTTTATAAAACTTTTAAACAGGGCGAAAAAATGCACTAAACAGGGTTACGTGAATGAAATACAAAGAAACTTCACACAACCAAAAATGCCCAAGTCATCTTAGGTTTATGGATCATATCCAAAACCTTCAACCTGGATCTGATATGACTTGAAGGATATGGGAATATAAATAAGTGTATCGTGGAAGCGTGAGGATCACACCGTATGCGATCGGGAGCGACTAGTCGCATTAGTTGCTCGAGGAAGCGGAATTTGAATTTTTTTAATACCATGAAACCACCTGATCCAAGAACACTTCTCGGATCATTTCATCTAAACCAAAATTAGGTATTAAGATTACCTCTTGAAGTGTGGTTGCGATCGAGTCACTAAACGAAGAGACCTCATGTCTCAAGTCCCAATGGAGGAGACGCTTGCGAGCGCGTTGATGAGACGTGTGCTCCTCGCAATCCATGTTGACGATCCAAGTAGTGAATCTTCTGATCCCATCACACGAGATCCGATGTCTTCTTCACGAGCGAGGCACATCGAAAGAGACAAAGATCCACGAGCAAACAATCTGGCGCATAACGACGATGCTACGGTGATGGCGATTTTCTCTAGGGCTCCATGGTGGACGGCCACAATGAGAGAGAGAGAGAGGGAGGGAGACTTAGCGTGTAGAGAGAAAGAGAGGAAGAGATCAATAATTTGATGTCACTTGAAGAGCAAGTGGTGCCTCTTCTTATATAGTATTTTGGGATCTACGGATCTCGATCCATGGACAATACAAAACCAATGGATGAGATTGTTTGTGTTTCTTTCAATGGCCATGATGTTGTTATAAAAACACACCAATAATTAATTTAATTTAAATTAAGATATATATCGATAAATCAATATAATCAATCTCAAATCAAATTAATTAATTAATCCTGGAGATAATGAGAAGATTAACCTTATTCCCTAAAAGGGGGACAGTCTATCTCCACAATATCTCATGAGATCTCACTATCTCATGATATCTCCAAGATATACAACAACACTTGTTGTAAATTATTTCACAAAAATAATTCATAATTATCTTGTGAATATTGTAATCATGCCATTGGAAAAATGTGAATCACATTCACATACCAAAATAAAATGTAAAAAAATATTTGTAATTAGTTATCCAATGTGAATCAATTCATATCAATAATCAATCAACAAATATAGATTACAATAGCATCTCTCTTATATATTATAAATCACATTTACAATATATTTATGATTAATATGGATAGTGCTATCCACATTATTCATATCCATGATAATTAAATCACATTTAATCATGTAGAATCTCTATTCTCATGTGCCCAAATAATATGAATCACATTCACATTATTCACATATTTGATAATTAAATCATATTTACTATCTTAGATAACTCTCTTTATATGGCCAAATAATATGAATCAAATTCATATTATTCATGATAATTAAATATCTTTTAATTGTCAATATCCAAATGCTTAGATACATAATTCAACAGTGGAATTATTCTTGAACTCTTTCAAGAACAATGCGCTTTCTCCGAGGGTACTTGGAGATAAGGATAGGGCGAGTGTATTATTCCAAGTATAGTGACTTGGATATTGAGATCAAATCTCAAATCCAGATCTAGCGGACCTCTCATAGATGCTTAATTAAATCAAGACCGATATCCCCATTGTATCTGAATCACATTCAGATCATGGTCCAACATTTGGACTAAGATCAGATTACTTCTCTATAAGAGGAGTCACTAAAATCTAGACATATTTCATCACTCCCTCGGAATGGAAGCATCATGGTTGTACAATCGTTTATGACCACATCCCCCTCTGGCATCATGCAAACTGGAAGACCTAGAATAAACTCGAAGTATTAGATCTATTTTACATTATCTACGTCAGGGATTTATCATTAAGTTTCTTATTTGACTATTGGGAGTTGGTATCGATCATATACTTTCCAAAAGCATATATCATACCCAGGTATTGATCATATACTTTCCAAAAGCATATATTAAACCTAAAAATTCAGTCTAGCTTCCAAAACGAGACAACCGTGCATGGAATTTGATTCTTCCCAATATCTCATGAGTGAGCTCATTTCTTCCAGTTCAATAAATGAACATGTATGATCCCTTTGAGAGATCGTATTACTCATATGCCCTTGCATGCACACCAATGTGCTGGTATATAGACCTTGGTTAGGTCATCAACCTATTGGTCTGCCAAGTGTACATACTCAAACATATAGTTACACATTTGTCTCCGGACAGAGGATGTGTGCCTATATCTTGACAGTATACGACATAGGTCTTTGGTTATCTCGATCTCGTTAAGTAAACTCTTTGACCTAGCTCATCTGACACGTCCGAATCTCTATTCTTATGCGGAGGACCTACATCAAGAGGTCAGTCAGATACCAACCTTCAGAGAAAGGATTGCCATCTCCTTCTCAGGATAGAGAACCTCTCTTAATAATCATTTGACGGTGCTTGATGAGTCCTCAATCTAACTCCTTAGATATTCATCCAAGCACCAACCTCTATGATTCAACTATTGAATCGACAGCTGAATGATCATTAAGATGGCCATGGTACATAACCATAATTGTACTAAGGGACCTATTATGCAAATTAATTATTTTTCATTTCAGATCAAGGAATGATATTTGCAATAAAATTTATTGCATAATGTCTCGTAGTGAGCTCGCATGTCCAATACCTTCTCTGTAATTGTGTTATAATTTTGTGCATCATCGGGAGTCTTGCTATAATAATGTATAGCAAATGGTACTCCATCTCTTCTCTACCCTAATATAGCTCTAGTAGCGTAATCTGAGGCGTTCGTCATAATCTCAAAAGGAAGAGACCAATCCGATGGTTGTAGGACAAGAGCTCATGTAACCAAATCTTTCATCTGATGGAATGTATGAAGAACCTTATCATCAAAAATAAACTTTGTCTCATTTCATAGAAGCTTAGTTAAAGGTCAGACAATCTTGTTTAAGACATTTATGAATCGTTTATAAAATCCCACATGCCTTATAAATGACCTTAACTGCTTCAATGTTGTTGGTGGCTCTAGCTTGGAAATCACATCTACCTTGGCCGAGTCAACCTTCAACCCATGCTTGGAGATTATGTGGCCCAACACAATCCCATTAGTCACCATAAAGTGACTTTTCTCCCACGAGAGCACCAAATTCACCTCACAACAATGCTGAAGTACTCAGTCTAAATGAGCTAAACACGAGTCAAAGCTGTCCCCATAGACTGGAAAATCTTCTATGAAGACCTCAAGGAAACTACATACTATATAGAAAAAATGACCAACATACACCTCTAGAATGTAGCGGGAGCGTTACACGATCCAAAAGGCATCCGTCTAAATGTGTAGGGGTCCAACAAACAAGTAAAAGTAGGTTTTCTCCTGATGCTCAGGAGCAATTGCTGTCTGATTATGCGATGAATACTCATCCAAGAAAAAAAAGAATTCCTTCCATGTCAATCTTTCGACGATATGGTCAATGAAGGGTAGCAGAAAGTGATCTTTCTTGGTCGTTGTGTTTAGGCACCAGTAATCTAAACATGCATGCCATGAAGTGGTACCTTTATGAATCTTCATTTCATCACCTTTATTCTTTCATTTTGGTCTTAAAACCCTAACTAAATGCATGAAAATAGCATTATTTTGTACAAAATAGCATTCATTATTTATTGTATAAATATTGTATAAAATACATTGTTTAAAGTCAAAATAAAAAAATAAAGAAAAGAAAAGAAAAAAAAATCAAATTGCAAAAGGTATTTTATGACCCTAAACCACGAGACCTAGGCATCTTGATGACTTGTTCGACAAGGAATAAAGTAGGGGGAGATAAGGGTCAAAACACAATAAAACCCTAATTTTTACCCTTCAATATTGCAATTTTGAGACCCAATTTATTCTTTCTTGTTTACACCTCAAATAAAGAAACTTTGTACATGAAATTTGTAGATAAAAATATACAGAAAAATAAAAATTTTGAGGTTACACAAAAATAATATACACTATACATTTTATACACAGACTAATATTCCAAAAACCAAACTTCCCAAACCCATATCTTATCCATATGAACTCAAAATGTATCAAATTGTCTTTAGTTGTATATAACTTTTAATAAGCTATTTAATGAATATGGTTTCACCTAATTTGGAGTTCAGATGCAAAAGTTATGTTTTGGACCCATATTGTGCAATATACATGTATATAAATAAAAGGGGAAATTATTCTTTTAATTATTTTTTCTTTTTTCATTTTATATTTTTATACCCTTGTAAATATGATTTATATTCTATTAAAAATAAAACAAAAAAATAAAACCATAGAAAATAAAATAAAATAAAATAGATATAAAAATACATAGATGAATATACAATACTTATACATATATAGTAAGTATACATATTTATTTAAGTGTACATATTATATCACAAAAATATAATAAAAATACATTTGTCTATATAAAATAGGTTATAAATATATAAATTAAGTGTATAAAATAACAAATTATAAAATACCAAAATAAAAATATAATGTACATAATATGGGTAAATATACATATAAATATACCCTTAAAAAGTAACTTGTTATAAATTAAGTTAAAAAATAAATAAAAATCATAATAAAATACTACAAAAATTAGTAAACATTTTTCATGTTTTAACTAAAAATCAATAAAATCATTTAATAATTTATTGATTTATTTTTTAAATATTTTTTGATTTATCTTTTTGCAGATGACGTGGCCCAATCAGGTCATGCCATCTCTTGACTTAGGTCACTATCTGACCCAGGCCCTAGACCTGTCACGTGGATAAGTGACGCGCTCCTTGCCATTCATTCACACCTAAGTGGGGGTAACTGCAAATCTAGACCCCAACTTTTGGCATTTTTTAGTCCTATAATTTATTTAATTAGCTAAACACTTGCAAAATTGCATTGGAACCCCTGTCATTTCTGTTATTTACTTGTAGGTCTGTGTCACGTCACCTCATGTGCGGTCTCACGTGAGGTGGAAACTTTACACTTAAGTCGTCATGGGTTTTGTAGTTTGCATTTAGTCCTAGAATTTTAATTATTAATTGAATACTTTTGGGTATTTTGCATAAATAACCTCGCATTTATGTTAATTGCAAAATTGCCCAACTAGTTCATTAATTTTTGTGCTTGTTTTCTTTTATTAAAAATATCATCTACGCTCCAAAAGTAATGAAAAATTAGGGTTAAGTGCCTGCTAGCATACACATTCACATCTTTATTTTTTTCATTTTAGGAATTTTAGCTATTATTAAAAATCATAAGAGCGCATTTTTGTCCATGTTTGAATTAAAATTACCAAAAATATAAAACCTTTTTGAAAATTTCCAAAAAAATATTTTGTTTATTTTAGTCTTTTATAACTCCAAACCATAAATCCCTAAAAATAGAAAAAGAAAAGGACTAAAAATCTAAAGAGCTCCAAAATCCAGTAAAAATAGGAAAAATCATTAAAAATCCCAAAAATATTTATTTTTGTCTCCATTTTTTCTTTATATAATTATCTTTATATAAAAAAATAGTTTGGGAAGGTTTTAAAGTTTTGATCTGTTTTTAATTTCTAAAACAATTCGGTCTATTTATTTATTCCATGTTTTGGGATATA